>OMLF01010238.1:0-19390 GCA_900302615.1 Holocentrus rufus
TAAAGTCAATACCGCCTGACAGCCAGTCAGCGAGTCCAACAATGAGAAGCAGGCTGAGAGTCAGTGGATCCATATGATGTGAGGATAAGAGGCTCTGAGCCAGAGGATCACTGACTTTAATCACTTTAATTAATGTTCAAATTCAACAGAGGATCTTTTCGGTCTGAAAACCACGAAAACATATTATTTCTTTTGCTATTATTATTAGTGTTGTTGTTATTGTTATTATTATTATTGTTATTATAAATATTATTATTATTATTATTATTATTATTATTGAATCCAGACCCAACTAGGATAAACCTTTAAGGCTGTTGCCAGATAAATTTATGTTAAAATTCAGTTTATAGATCTGTTCAGCTATGCCTGTAATAGTGATAATTTCTAGGGCTGACTGGGAGATGCAATGCAGCTGCCAAAAAATTTGCATTTCTGGAAACACTACAGTATCATTATATACAACTAATTCCAAATTTGAATCTGAGAATTGCAATTTGGCTATAAATTAAGCTGCAATAGCAAAGATTTGCTTACAGTACCATGAAGCAGGCGAAATAGTCTTTTAGATAAGTGACTAATCCTTGCTTGATTAACACAGGTATAAATCAAAAGTGCACATAGTTGGCAGTTTAATCAGTGACACTGCAGCCCTGCTCATGATTGGGCAGTGAGTTGACTTGACTTCATCACATGTGTCTCATCCAAAAGAAACATGTTTATCTCCTGTGTAACTTCTGTAACAGTTAGACTTGTTGTTTCCAGGTTCAGGACAACGTGACAGTCATCCTGCTCAGTGAAATTGTCTGGGACAAGTTCAGACCCAGCACGGGCTGTTTTGAACCCCTTCAGCTCCACTTCCCTGATTACAGTAAAGGTACTGTTGTTCACAGACCAACACTGCATCATCCAGCACCTTGAATATCCCCCAACACACTCCATAATGAGACACTCGTGGATGTGATGTCAGATGCTGCTGTACCTGTGATTTTGTTCTTACACTTTTAGCAGTGGAAGTGGATGGATGCTGCATTCCAAAATACCACTTTGTAAATTGAACACTTAAATGTGAGAGTGATTGAATAACTGTACTAGATATGTGAGGAACCAAAATCTCCAGCTGGCTTTTTATAAATCCTTTTGTGTGTGTCCAAACAAGGATGACAGTAAGACTGTTTGTTTATATTTATGATCCGTGTGTGTGTGTGTGTGTGTGTCCATCCGTCTGTCCATCTAGGTGAGCTACAGCAGATCCTGTCCCAGGACAGCCATCCGTCTTACTCTGCAGAGCTGTACTCCTCCTACATCAACATCCTGCTGGGAGTCTTCTACTCCGTCTGTCGCGACCTCCGAGAGCTCCGCCACCTGGTCAGACACACACAGCGAGACACACTAATCAATCAGAGTGGACATTTGTCATGGTGGTTTTGATTTTCCTTCATTCTAATATAATTGATTCTGTTTTTTCCAACTAGGCTGCCCTCAACTTTTCAAAGTTCTGTGAGCCTTTGGAAGAAGGAAAAGGTAATGCTTGAGAATGGATTTGACAGGCACATCATCAATTTTTAAAATGACATCCTTTTACCCTTTCCTGAGTTTTCATTTGAAGATTGGCTTTTGTTTTAAGTTCACACAGTTATATATATATATATATTATATCATATGGTATAGGTTGTGACTATTTTTTTTTCTTTCACTGGGCATAGAGCTCATACTCCTTTTGTTGGAAATTTGTTTTCTTGTTTTTTTGCCTTTCTGTTTGCATCACTTACTGCATTACTGTAAGCAAACATTGCCTTGTCCCATATTATTACTGTGGCTTAATCATCTCTTTTTTTTAGTAATGTTTGTTTATGTTTTGTCTTCAGTGAAAGAGAGCGACACACACAAGCTGTGGAGAAACATTGAGCCTCATTTGAAAAAAGCCATGCAGACGGTGTATCTTCGGGAAGTGTCCAGGTCTGTGTTTTTGTCCTCCTTATGGTGAATGAAAAATAATCAAACCCTGACAGTTTTCATCTAATGACTCACCCGAGTAATTTGCCTGTTTTGCTGCCTTTGCTAACATGGGCCTAGAAGCAGTGCAGTAGTCTGTAATACCATTAGCCGTGGTTCCCTCTCACCACAGTGTGTGTTGTCTCTCGTCCTCTGTTTAGTGCTCAGTGGGAGCAGCTGCAGCAAATGGAGGAGAAGGAAACCGGAGCTGTGAGAGGTGGGAAGACGCGTATCAATATACAGGCTGTTTCACTTAATCATAAAGATGAAATAATGTGGCTGCTGAACAGATGTTGATAAAGCCATTGATAGGGTGGACTTGAGGGGCTGTGCCTTGTTCCACTTCTTGTGTAGTAAATATCTTACAGTATTGTGGTGCATCATTCTTATTAATTATGAGCTCCCTTATATTGATTTGCATTTCAAAAGTTCAGTGATATGTACCTGTTAAACCTTGAATGCATGAACACAGTTTTGTACAGAGTAGTAATTGAAGTATCTGAACACACAAGTATTACTAGACTAATGAGGATGTTCCACTGACTACATTCATTAACCTTAATCTCCTCCACTACATGTATAACCTTAAGCTAGTGCTTTATCATAACCTAAACCAACCCTAATTCTAATATCAACACTAAGATCAAGTCTTAACCTAAACCAGGACCAGTGGTATGTCCTTGTTTTGTAGTTTTTTTCCCTCATCTTTCTATTCTCATGGGGACATTTTGTCTTGAAAAAGATAGAAGTACAAGAACACACATGCAGGACAACAATCCATCCTGACATTTTTCCCTTTTCCACTCTTTGTAATTCTTTAGGCAATAAAGCCAAGAATCGGTATTGTTTTGGTATCTGTGTCACCTCTTGTTTTGTAATAGGCTGCCTTAAATGTCATGTTAAAATATAACTGCATCTCTTTTTGCATGTGTTGTAAAGGAAAAATCCACCTCAAAACACTGTTTAAAAACTGATATTGGTGATGGCATTCTGTTGTTTGGTATTGCATTTTTTGTTTGTTTGTTTGTTTGTTTTTAATCCCGTGGATAACTGGCCAAACACAGACGACATGACATCTAGTTTAATAGCAGAAATATTTTTGGTGATGTCAAACATCAGCAGTAAACATCAGGTTTAGGAGTCAGTCTTTCAGAAACAAACATCAAAGGCTCCTTTCTAGACTTACCATTTTGCAGCAACATTCAGGCATCACACAGAGAGAAATCCACTGTAGAAGAGGCAAAGATACCAGTTTCATCACCAACCTGAGCCTCAGTAGATAGACACACTTTTTCTCACCTGGAAAAACCTTTTCTCTTGCTGTTACTATGGTATCACGTTATTACTCTCCACCAGAATTTACTGAATGCAAGAAATTCCACCCACAGAACTTATATATACTGTATGTTTAATGTACTATTTCAGTTCTCTGGGGGATGTCAGATTATTTTGGGAAATGTTGGAAATGAAGGAAAGGTAGACAAGGTAGGATGAGGGAAAGTGGGTACGCAAAAAAGTAAATTGTAAGACAGTCAAAAAAAGTACTGGCGATGAATAGCACAGATTGATGATGTTATATAACAGTATAAAATTAGTTTCCTGCTGCTGTTATGTATCTGTTACATTGTATTTATTTTTCTCCTCACTCAGGGCTGTCTGCTCATGCTCATGTTGAACTTCCTTATTACTCCAAGTTCCTGTTGATTGCCGCCTACCTGGCATCCTACAACCCTGCACGCACAGACAGGCGCTTCTTTCTCAAGGTTAGTGAAAATTTTCATCAGTGCCACCAGCAGTGAGGCTGCTCTTTAAAATATGCTTCAGTTTGTATAATGTCCCTCTTTCTTTCCCCTAACAGCACCATGGTAAAATGAAAAAAACAAACTTCCTCAAGAAGCATGAAAAGGTGATTATCTTATGTACAGCTGTCATAGATTTCCATTTGTTTCATTCGCAAGTGTCAGACATAAACTGCCACTGTCAATATTTTGGACAATCAAGTTTCTTTTATTTTGCATGGCCTTTATCTTTCTTTCAGACAAGTAACCATCTTCTGGGGCCCAAGCCCTTCCCTCTGGACCGCCTGCTGGCCATTTTCTACAGTGTGGTGGACAGCAGAGTGGCCCCCACTGCCAGCATCTTCTCCCAGGTCCGATTCCAGCATTTAGTCACCACCGATTAGACTGTTCGCAAAATCTGTCGGGTATTTTTCCATTTGACGCACACATTCTCCAGACAGTTTAGGGCAGGTGGTTGTACAGAAACGGTTAAAATTAACCCAGGACAAGTCTATCATCTGTAGATTGATATAATGTTCAAGAGGATTTCATCAACAGTTATTTTGTCTGTTTAATTAACAGGACTATATCATTCTTGGCTAATATAAGCTAGGTCAAATTAGATAAAATGTTGAAAATTTCATTAGAACACCAAAATGAATATACAATATATTTGAACTTAGGTCAGTGGAAGTGGGAGTGAGATATTAATATCAACCAGTTGTAGAATGTAGCCTACACTACAAGTATGATCATGCATATAATAAAATGAGAACCAGTTGATTTAAAAATATTGTTTATAAAAATATTTATCGTCCTTTTCACATTCTGCAAATGCATATACACTGTTTGACCTCTTTTAGTGCTAAGTGGTTCACACTGCCACTGCACTATGCATAGCCCTTACTTTTACATTACCACTGCTGTAGTGTGTAGGGTTTAGAGGGATCTAATGGTTACAAGGCAGAACACAATATAATGGCAGTACAACCCACCCCTCCCCTTCCCAATACGTCTCCTGAAGCTATGGTAACTTGCAGAGAGAGAGATAATTACTCAGGCTTGTTACCTGTGTAGGAGAAAACACAACTTCTGCTTCCCTCTGAAAACCTTTGGCTATCTAAAGTGATTTCCATGAAATAAAAGCTGCGCCGACATCTATTGTTTTCTGCCATCATCTGTCCCGTCCTTTTTGCTTCATTGTGTTTTTGTTTCTTGGACAGTATTTCACTCTCACTTGCTCTTTCTGCTGTATGGCTATGATCCATTTCTACGCGGTATCGCAAAATACACAGAAGCAAAAGCTCGTCTGTGTTTTTTTGCCCAGAAAGTCGCCGCAAAGCAGCTTTATAACCTTTACCCTACTCAAAACAAAGTATTCTTCTTTTGTTTGCAATTCCAGCAGTTTGCTACCAACTGGCGCGGTAGGGCCACCCACGTCTGACAGCCACTTGCAAGAGAAAAATGCATTCATTGCAAACTGTACTTTGGGTTGTTTCATCCATCTGAACCACTGTAGAAGCATGACAAGGCAAGATGGCAGCCCATGTAAAACCGAGACCCGCAGTTTATGTAGACAAAAAGACTTATTCTAACTTTATGAAAACACTGCTTCTTCATTTCTAGGTTTTATACGCTAATAAAAAGCATGTTTATGACTATAATGCCCCATTTATGTCTTTGACTCAGTTAAAATCCTACACACTGTACCTTTAAACCTGCCTCCAGTGATTTAATTTTGCTGCTCGTATAGTCTTAGAGCAGTTTTAATTACTCGCCATGCCAGTCACTCCCAAAGTGGATTCCAGGAATCCACACGAGTCCCTCAAGTGCCCACCAAATAGGAAAGTAGTTTAATTTCACACTTTTTCCATTTGACAGATAAGCAAATGAGCGAGAATGTATTATGATCAGAGCTTTCTAAATGATAATTTTCAATCTTTCAGTTCTAACATTCCCATTTCTTGATACAAATCGAATACAACTTGGTGTTAAATCAAACTTAATAACCAGAATTTCTCAGATGAATGAGTTTTCTGCCCATATGTTTGGGGATCTTTGGCCAAGTGCCTATCTATTTCTGGCCCTCGGCATAAAACAGTTTGAAGAAATTAGGTTCGACCCATATCTGTGCAACTGGCTCTAATCATTTTGTGCCTCTGCATAAAAGTGTGAAAAATTTGTGGAGAAGAGAAGTGGAACATTAAATAATGGATTGTCTCCTGTATTCCCATTTAGATCTCCTCCCTTGTGACCCTGCAGCTGTTGACTCAGGTCGGTCATGATGACCAGATTGATGCTCCCAAGTACAAATGTGCCGTTTCGCTGGATTTTATCCGTGCCATATCCAGGTGAGTGTGCATGATTTAGACTGAAGGATTATTGAAAGGCATTAACATTTTACATTTAACTTATTTTATTGTATGGCTTTTTGATGCTGAGAATGTGCTCTGGGTTTTTTTTCTCTCAGGACGGTGAATTTTGACATTGTGAAGTACCTGTATGACTTCCTGTGAGTCTGCTGTGCACAAAGGAGGGGCAGCACAGGGGAATTTCTACAAGGGAGGCACTTAAGGTCAACTGTTAAGCAAAATGTTGAGATCTCTTGGACTATTGAGGAGGATTTTGCTGTGCCAAAGGATTCAATTTATGTGTCTCTGCCCCCTTGTGGTTGACCAGAGACATTGTTTTTTTCCCCACTGCATCATCTCTGTGCCTCAGAGTGTGGGATCCACAACCTGCACACTGTCAAACTGTACAAACTGTCTGGCCATGTTAAATATTATTTGTAAAAATGAATAAATAAATGCCATGTTGGCTAGCCTTATCTTCATTTCAGTATTACAACAAAATCCTGAAGAACATTTAAACAGTGTTATGAAGTTCAAGGTTTCTTCACTTATTTATTCTAAAACCAAAACAGTAAGGATATGAATGCAGCTGTTGGATTTAGAAAGAACTGATGCAAATAATACTACTAATGCTTCAACAATGTAAATAAATATTACTACAGAGCAGTTGTACCATTTTAGGTTGACAGAGAAAGAAACTGAATCAGCGTATTTGATAAAAGGTGTTATTGCTATGTGTTCCTGTTTATTCTAGTGTATGAATGTTTTAAAGTCATTTGAGGATTCTGTTACTACGAGAAACAAAACAAAACAAAAAGCTTGTATTAGGAGTTAAATTCTATAAAAAGAAGCGCTGCTTCCTTAATTAGGCTCCAGTTTACCAATCCCCCTTCAGCCTTTAAACTAAACTAAACAAAGCTTTATTCCTTGAAGGGCTGCGGGATCTTCATGAGGCTGTTTTGATGATTAAATTCAGCTCTCATTCATCCTGTCAGCAGATGATCAAACCAGGCCAGCAGAATTTGAGCTGTTTTCTGCAGAGAGTGTAAGGTGCTGTATTTAAAACAAAACAACAACAACAAAAAAGGCGACACTGGCCTTTGGGTGATGGTGATGTTTTCAGACTTGAGTCTGAGTGTCACGACTTAATGGTTTCTCATGACTTTGAAATTAATTAGATTAGTTCCTGCTACAGCATCTTCATGTTTATGCACCCCATACCAATTCAGATTAGGTTTCTGCCTTTTTGGAGGTGGGGGCACCAAAAATCATTTGCAGTTGTTATGGCAACCAGGAGACTGGACTGTGACTGATTTTCTCATCGAGAGACTGTAATAACTGCACCATCCTTGTATTGATCCACTAGTTTTTGCAGGGTTTTGATTAGTGTGCAAAGAACCATCCCACATTAGACTGCAGTTGTTCATTTTAATCGGACAAATATATGTAAGTAAACGCATTAAAAAAACATACTCGTCTTCAGAAGGCTCCAGTCGAGCGTAGCCATGGAACATAACAAATGTCATCTATGTAGTTATGCCTAGTAGGCAGCAAGTCATTCAGGCAGAACATACACCCACACACTGAAATACTATTTATTTATTTATTTATTTATTTGCTCAGAGACAGTGAAAATAGACATTACAGGATAAAAACATGCAACAGATGTATCGCATACAGGGTCTCCAGCCCTGGATAATTTGCGACCCCTGTGCCTGGTTAGGCTTTTTAATTATAAAAGACAACCAATAAAAATTTCAAGAATAAATATCTCTATATTTATACATATACATATCTATATCTATATATATATGGATATGTGTATATATATATATATAATATACAAAATGCTGTAATACAATGTCACTATTTTCCTTTCCTTAGCAACTTGAAGTTTACGGAATACAGTAAGATTTCGTCAAATAGAATGAACACTCAAATAGAAATACAACTGTTCTTGTATTGGACCCATTGAACTTAATCAAATTAGCAGATTGTTAAGTACAATGAAGAGCCATAGCTTTCTCTTGTCGATCCCAATGGCAGAAACGGCTCAGCAGAGCTTTGACTAATTTGATGCACAGGGACTCAGGGAAAAAAAGAGAAATATATGAGGAGCACAGTGTAGTCGATGTAGCTGCCGCTTCTTTATCCCCTGGCATCTTGGCTGTGACCTGATGGTGTCTCAGACTCAGACTGACTGTGCGGTCTGAGGGATCATCCTTCACATCAAGGTGACTTTGAAGAGCTTAGGAATGTTAGACAAGGACAAGTGCCCGCCGGCGGAGGTTGGCAGAGTCATACCAGTGCCTTTAAAGTGCATACGTGTCAATCTTTACAGACATTCAAGAAGTGATGTCAATGTTTAATTGCCATCGTATCAAACTGTATTCAACCTGTTACCAAGAGAAGTACCACGAGACGTAACTTAAGTTTAAACAGGATGAGGTAGTCCGAAGGGACAGGTCCTAGACACTGTGCCTCCGGTTATGGATCATGGCCACTATGTGGGAGAGGTCCAGACTCTTCATCATCACCTCCATGAAATCTTCATCACTGCGTGCACCAGCCACAAACTCCTCCAAGGACAGCTCCCCTGTTGAGTGAAGATGAGGCTCACATTTAAATTTAATGACCTAACACGACATAGCAAAGGATGCATTCTTCTAGATATAGTGACAAATCATCTCTGCACTCAGATCTTATTTGTGTACAACTGGGATTAGAATCAGTGGTTTTGACATTGTTGGGGTGTTTAACAACTGCATGTGTTTACTGTCTCTTTCTAAGCTTATTAGGCTCCCTGCTCAAGTCAGCAGTGGAGCTGATAAATGTCTAAGCACTGTCCACCTGAGTGATGAGCTGTTCAATGATGGATTTGTTGACTTCCCATGGAGCCAAAACACACTCACCATCTCCATTAATATCAATCCTGTCAAACACGCTGTTGGTGAAATCCTCCGCTGTTGTTTCCTGATTTTCGTTCCCGTTGATCGCGCGGATGGCCTAAAGGAACAGACGCAAACTCAGATTAACAGGTTTGAAAATGCACTGACTGGGAATTCTGACGAGGCCGATCCGCCACGCACCTTGATGATGTTGAGGAGCTCGTGTCGGTCGATGCAGCCGTTGCCGTCCACATCGTAAAGCTTGAAATACCAGCGCAGCTTGTGCTCCATCTTTCCTCGCATCACCAGGCTCAGGGCAGCCACGTACTCCATGAAGTCTATATAACCGTCCTTTCAAAACAAGAAGGAAACATTTATGAATCTCCGTGCTGGATTGTGAGATGCACATATGGAACAGAGCAGATGGCATTCAGAATGAACTTTTCAGCATCACTTAAACCTTATCACCACATCTGTACTGCAATTATTAAAATATATGGCTTTTCTCACAGTCTACTTGTACAATACTATCTTGTCTACTCAATGTCAAACAATTGGTGAGCTGCCATGAAATTTAGAATTACACGTCTTAAAAATGATCATCTGCTTATTAAACATATTTTTCGGCTATTAAATGCAACAATGAGTCATCCAATGCTCTATCCCTCACATGAAAGGAAACTCCATCGTCTTAACTCGCTAAGCTATTAGAATGAAGTGGAGCATGCCAGGAACAAGGATTATCTCGAGTGGCTGTCTTGTGTGCATGAACACAGGCAGCAATCTTGGCATCAAGGCATTGTCTCAAAGAGATAATCTCACAATTAAATCATGCATAAAGATTATCACAGCCCTTTGTAATCGAAGCTGACAAGGTTACTAAATATAGCAGCGCACATTCTGAACCAGACAGATCCCGCGATGACCCTTTCTCTTGCTCCGAGCCGCTGTTAATTAAACTGTGATCCGAGGCCCAAAACGAGTCGCGAGCCTGTTGCTGACCGGCCACCCAAAGACATGAGGGCTAATATGTCTTAATAAGCGTGGGTCCCAGAATGACACAGACTCGACTTAATTTGGGATGCAAGCTTAAAAAGTTAAAGAACTTGTGTCCTCAATTCATCCGAGAGTCAATCCCACTGAAAAGTCAGGCAAAAGACCATTTCGCTGCTTAGTGCTGGGCTTTGTTCTCCAGAATACAACTGTCAGAAGGGCTTGCAAATTACTTTTTCATTCATAAGTCTGGTATTTCTGAAAATGTACCCAAATTGTAACAACTCCTTAAACCTGTAACTAAAACTCACATACTATCGGAGATTTTGCACCCCAGGCAATAAGACCTTACAAAAATAATACATGCCTTTTGGTTAAGACATTTTCACATGACCTGAGTGCAAAGTTTGGTATATGTGACCCAAGTGAAAATCAAATTCTAGTACATTTTGTTACAGCAGTACTAAGTTACCAGTAAGGGCGCATTTGAAATTATCTGAGGTATTTTCTCTGCTGTGAATATTGAGGATGATGAAAACTTTAGGGCCCACGATTTAATAATGATGCAGTGCCATCTGATGCACCTTCAGTGGAACCAGATCCAGGCAAGAAGATCCTATGATGCATCCTTCATTTTCACTCCCTCTGGTAATATTTTGTTTAAAAATGTAACTAAACTAATAAGATCCCAAAACAATCATCCATTCCTACTCATCTTGCAAATGTTCAGCCTCTGCAGTCGATGCACAAGCCACCGATCAATGCATGGTTTCACATTGCTTGAACCCAGCCCAGAAGATGAAGTCCAAAATCTTACCTTGTTCATATCAAAGGTTCGAAACATTTGCTCTATGTAGGCGTTGGCCTCCGGGTCCAAGCCTCGCAGGCCGAAGAACTGCTTGAACTCGTGCAGGGTGAGCTGACCGGAGGGGCACTCTGTCATGAACTTCTTGTACCAGAGGTGCATCTCCACCGCCTGCAGGTCGTCCACGGTGCATCCTGTAGAATTACCCATTTCTGTATAACACCTGAGTGTGTATGTATCTGTATGAGACAGCTAGAGCTGGTGCACAATCCTCGCAGCCCAATTGGTCTACTGTGAAGCGGAGGGTATCCTTCTTCACAGTCACACAACAATGGGACCTGGAGAGAGAGTGGGTGTCGGTGGGGGCTTTTGTAGCAGTTTAGGAGTTGGGAATGAGACAGACCACGCCCCTGTGTGTCCTGTGTTTGGGTCTAATCACTGGTTATAATCCAGGTGTACCTGCAGATAATCCGTTTAAGGATGTCTATATGGACGGATGGCTAACTGAAATATTTACCCTGGGATTTGCTGACAAACACCTTGGCGTTTTCATCACCTTGTCTCACATGGACAGGCGTGCAGCGGCGTTAATCATGCACCTGAGCGGATGGAGTGCACCTTGCTTGCCATGTGCACTGAAGTGCGACTCGTGCAGTTTCTGAGGAGGGCCATGATATTCATACAGATGAATGAGCTCTTAAAATAATTGTGTTTTAAACCCACGAGTCGTTCCTAAGAGGTGTGGGATACAGCCTGAGAAAGTGGCAAACGGTGTTATTTCTCAGCGGGATGCCTCTTCATATCCTCTGTGCTTGTGTTTTGCTTTGAGACTAAAAATTTCCCCAAAATAAACAGGATTATAAAAAAATTATTTGGTAGTGGGGTTTATTTAGATACCACAGTCCAAGACGGCATGAGTCACTGAGTGGTTGATACAGTAATTGAACAGCCATTACTGTGTTAAATCAGTGGATCAAATTCACATCAAAACACCTGCAGAAAGCTTTCAGATCTCAATGTCAACACCAGAAACAAGGATGAAAACACAACAACCATCTCTAAGTGCTTTTGTACGACATGGAGTCCCACTTCCTAAGGCTACATCCTTCATAACTATACCATACATATTGTAATCATATATGAAAATAGTGTTGCAGTTAGTAGCTATGAGTGGAGATAATGTCTTTCAACAGTGCATTATCACATCTCCCTTATGTCTTTCATATTCCCATAAAGACAAAATAACATTCATACACATGCCAGAAATAACTAACAGATGAAGAAACTTAGTGCTATGTTAATGCCATGTACACAATCTCTTGAAATTACACTACAAAAATGAATACTAGTAAAAATATTTCCAAATACAAAAGTAAAAAACGAACAAACAAAAAAACAATATATAACTGTATGCTATGTGGTTGCGGATCATTTTAAGGCAATATTTCACCTTAGTGTGTTTTCATCTTTCTCTGTTTTCACCTCTACATTCCATCAGTGGTTACCCTTAGATATTAGCTGCCCCTGGAACTTAATATTAACAGTATTTATTTAACAATGAAGTTCATTTATGACTCCTAACACTGAATTGCTTTTTGGAAAGGGAAGGACAAGTAAGTAAAATTCATGTCATTGCATCCTGCTTTAGTTTGTATGTGTTAGAACTAGAAACATAACTTTTGGACTAACAGGAAAAAATAACAAATGACATCACCACAGGTAACTGGCCTATCTGATACTGATAGCTCACTGTTCATGAACAAACACAGGGCTGCTTCTGTATGAATTCTACAGGATTAACCTAAAGTACAACAAGAAATAACCTTCAGACCGGGTACAGATGTTAAAAAAAATACATTTGGCTCCTTCATGTGGCCTTCCATGACAAACAACTTTTCCACCACTGTAATGCAATACAGTTATACTGAAAAGACTTGTCTATACTTCCAACATATCTACTCTATTTTGCATTGGTGTAACACATTTGTATCAACAGTCATATAACCCGTTACAAGCAATGAATGGCAAAACCAGGGATTTTTTTAGTGTCTTCAACATGTAATTTCCCATTATTTGGAATAGCTTTGTTCATGGAGGCTGCATAATAACAATAAATGGAAATCACAGTTAGGTTATGTGATAGCAAAAGAAACCAAGACATAAAAATATAACATCATATAACACAAATATAAAATATAACACAAAATAAAACTATGTCAGTTAGATGGCTATGTTAAAAGACCTTAAAAAATAAAACGCTAAAAATAGTGTGACTTCAGTAAGGCCTCTTTGCCTTTTCTTCATCAAACATTTTTTTAATCTTCAACATTCAGTGCCAGTTTCAGTCAACACCATTTAGCTCCTTCATCTTTCCATCCGTTTCCGACAACCTCAA
Source organism: Holocentrus rufus (assembly GCA_900302615.1). Classification (NCBI taxonomy): domain Eukaryota; kingdom Metazoa; phylum Chordata; class Actinopteri; order Holocentriformes; family Holocentridae; genus Holocentrus; species Holocentrus rufus. The sequence goes on from OMLF01010238.1 coordinate 13,203, forward strand.
GAGCGGGCTGAGTTTGGTGTTGTCTTGATTTGGCTGCCAAGATAATGCTGTTAGATAAAATCATCACATGAACATCGTGAAGTCACTCTGGCTCCGTGGCAGGGCCCGGGCCGATCTCCCTGGCACCACTGGCCAAACTTCTTCTCTTCCACCAGTGCAGATGTCTGTAGATGGAGTCAAATACTGACACTGTGTAGCGTGCAAACAGGGTGGTCCACTTGACTGCCTCCACCATCCACACCACAGTGCGACCCAAAAAGGCCACAAAGACTGTGGTGTAGTGAGCAAGCAGCAGTAGACTCCTTCCCAGCTGTCTCCCCTGGTTGATGATCAGATTGACTCTTTGGTCGTGTGCTCCCATCATTATAATATTTGCAGTATTATTCCAGATGTAGAGGGCTTGATTTATGTTTTTTTTTTGGCTCAATGGCACATTTTACGTTTTGTAAAAGTATATATCATGTAGATACTCCCTAGAAGGAAGTAGCGATCCTAACCGTGTGGGAATTTGCAGACAGTCCCTTGCATGCGCAGATCGTGACTGGCCAATCACTGCAGAGCAACTTTTGTTTCCGGAATGTTTGATGATGTGGCTATGCTCTGAAATCCATCCGAGGAAATATATCAAATAAAAGGCAGAAACATTTACCTGGGAAGCACTCGTACAGGTTAGTTAAACGCTCTTTCTGGGACAACCACACCACTCCCTGGGCTGCACCTGAGAGCTGTCATGCAAAGAGGAAAAACACAGAGTGGATGTTTTTAATTAAGCTGTCCTTATTTTCGAGCTGCTGCTTAGCAAGAACTGAGACGCTAACCAGGGTTTGCTAGTTAGCTAGCTACTGTAGTTACCTTGCAAAGTAATACAGCCACAGTGATCAGCGGATGTCTGCACGACGCATTCTGTTCAAAGCAGGGTTTCTAAAACTTCGAATATGTCTGCTGTATTTGAAGACACGAGTGTCCAGTCACTCGGAAAATTAGCCATCCATTTCGCTTAACGTTAGCTATAATCTTTGCTGTTCGCAAAGGAGTGACGCAGCCGCAGTCGAGAGTCAAGCAGGTTCGGTAGAAGTCGGCATTGTCCGACACAAGTCGGAGCAAATGGATTATGGGTTCACAGCCAATGTGTTGCCTTAGCTAAGGAGAAGAGTAGGGACCACAGGGGCCAACTCTGAGATTAAAGTCAGAATTCTGAGAAACTTCCAAAAATTGAGATCAAAGTCAGAATTCTGAGGGGGGAAAAGAAGTGTGACTTTCATCTCTTTGTTACTTTTTTAGGTTTATTTTGTAATGAAATCTCTTATATAGTGTTTTTATTTGCATTACAGAGATCTTTTAAATTCTTTCTTGCTTGCTGAAACCATGGCAGTATTCACACCTTTAGAGCCCATTCATCATCAGTGGCAGACAGCAGCAGCTCAAGCTGTTCTTGGCAAAGACATGGTGAAAGGGCAGGTGTACTTATGAGCACGAGAAAGTTTTTAAGTGTAGGTTGCATTGATGTTGCTGTATAAAAAAAAGAGAAATTTTTTGAATATTGGTTTGACATTATCTTTTCACTGCTCCATCCATAACAAACAGAAAGGGGTTAGTTCAACTGCAGCAAAGGAGCAGTTTATGTCTAAGCCTCAAACCTCTGTTTTCTTTCCCCAGTCACAGTGCCATCTTTATGTTTAGCCGTCTGGCTACAGTCCTCCAGGAGCTCTCTGGAGAGGAGGCCCCAGATGGAGACCCACAGGTACACAACTACCTCGTATTCCATGTAACATAAAATATTTAACCTGAATATCCCCAGGTCATGGTAATTGCCAGTGGCATTTTCAACATCTGAATGTGTTGATCTAATGTCAGGCTTAGATGGAAAATCAGTTAATGCTAGTTAATGTCCATGTAGAGCAGTCATTGACTATGCAAAGTGGAGCACTTGACTACAAGTAGATAAGAAGTCCCTGTGTATTTAAGCTAGCCTGTATGTGTGGGCATCCTGTTACTTCTGCAACATATATCTTTAATGAATACCATGCACTCCAGGTAGTAGAAGGACATTGAAAAGGCTCACAGTGCATCCCGTGAGGAGAGTGATAGAGTCTGCCAGGGAGGAAGAATAGTCTCAAAGAAATGGAGACTATGGAGTCTGCAATTACCGGCTACATATATTCATCAATCATATAGTTGTTTACAGGAACTCAGCTGGGTGTAGGCAATGCTCATGGGGAATTTGGAGGCAGTTTAATGAAGTGGATTAATACTGAAAATACAGAGATATGCTCCAAAAAAATAAAAAGTATGGCGTGGTAAGCAGCACTGGCACAGCCTACATTAGGTTTTCTTTCTTTCTTTCTTTATTTTAATCCCATATCGTGTATGTGTGTGTTTCCTTGTGAAGGACATGCTGGTGCCTCAGCTGCCTCCCAGTGAGGGCCAGGCTCCAGTGGAGCCTGAGGTGTCTGAAGAGGACATGGACAGGCTGGCCCACCTGGAACAACTGGTGGTGCAGCTGAAGGAGCTCATCAGAGAGAAAGACACTCAGCTGGTCCACAAGGACACTGAGCTGGCTAACAAAGATGCACAGCTCAAGGTAAGTACTCTTGTGTATATATGTGTGTGCATTTGTGTGTGTATTTGTGCATGTGTGTACATGCATGCATGTTTGATGTCAGGATTTCCCCCCAAAAGTCAGAATGCTACATTCTCAGCAAACTGGCTGAGCATAAATTGTTAATGCTGTGTTTCTCCATGTCCACAGAATGAAAGGGAAACATCGGAGGCTCGCTTCACCAAACTCAAACTGCAGGCGAAAGCCAAGATGGCTTCACTCAACAAACAGATCTCAGATTTGAAAGGGCAAGACGGAGCGAGTGTAAGTTTGAAAGAGGTTGAATTTTGTCTGTGTTTTTGCTTTACCGTACAGTTTAGAGCATTATCACAGTGTTATGCCAACGCCTCATCTCCGACTGTGTTTTTACAACAAAGATCTTATATGCTAACATAGCAAATATTTTCAGCAAACAAACCATAAAACTTAGCTACTTAATTTTTTTTCTAATTTGAATATCTGTTCAATCTACAACAGAGTCCAGACAGCTCTTTTACAGGAGCTGGTGCTGTGCTGGAGGAGGAGCTCCAAGAATTAAAGACCAAACTGAGTGAGGAGGAGGCAAACAGCAGGGCGCTTAGGGAACAACTCCAGACCACCGAACAGCTCCTCCAAGAGAAGGAAGCCGCACATACTGAACAGGTGACATAGCTCGCACCTTATAAATAAATAACCCTAATAATTATACAGAGTCCTGCTGTGCTTACAAATGAGGAGTTCTGATTGAGTGTCATTTTTGTGCTGTCAGCTGCGAGTACTGCAGGCTGTGGTCTGTGAGAAGGATGTGCGTTTCCAGGAACAGATCCAGAAACACGAAGAAGAGCTGCTGAGGGTCACAGCGCAGTCTCAGAACGACCCGGAGCTTCAGCAGGTACCAAATGCAGCAGCTCTTGAAGTTGATTGATTTGTTAGTCTGCAGTTCACCTATTCAGTCAGTAACGTGTGGTTATTGGTTTGTAACTCATTCGTTTATAGATATACACATACATATACACATTCAAGCCATAGGTATGTTTGTGTGTTAACAACTTGAGTTCAAACTCAAACTCTGCTCTGTACTGTGCCCAGCTGTTCCTAAATCACTCTGAACCACAGCTTCATGAAGCTTATTGCTTTTATGAAACGGCAGTGACACATTAAATAATAAAAAAAAGAATTCGAATAATTGAGAAATCTTTTTTTTTTTTTTAATCAAAAATAGTAAAATGTTATTTATATTTATTTTCCCACCCAGCAATGTAGTCTTTAAATCATACAAGTGGGTGGATGTAAATTATCTATTTTATAATCAAGATTTGATTTTTGTTGTCTTGTCAGTACAGTTTACTGGAATTTACTTTACAGCATCTCAAGGGGATTTACACAGAAACAGCAGACAGTGTTGCCACACATGCCCACTGTTCACACTTACATTCTCTCATATTTGATCTCTCACTTCTTTCCCAGGCCCTGCATTCATCCCAGCGGCGCTGTGAAGAGTTGGAGGAGGCCATGCGCTCACGGTCACAAGTGCTGGAAATGCTGCAGCAGGAAGTCAGCAGCGCCGATCAGCAAAAACAAGTACAGATCCTGCCTGACCAGATGCCACTCGTGCACCTAAATATATTGAACTTGAGCCTGTAGCACAGACTGACAAATATTTCTGGACACGTCACACTTGATGGGAATATTACAGCTGTGTGGTTAAAGAAAAACTGTTCAAACAGACACACCCCACTTTTAAATGACAGGTCGTCATTATGCATTGTTCAGCTCAGCCACACAACTCACACCCACTCATACCCTCTCTTGCTTGTTCTCTCCCTTTCTCCCTTGCTTTCTTTCTGTTTAGATCCTAACCGCTCAGTTCCGACAGATGGAGCAGGAGCTGGCTGACACTGTCAGGCAGAGGGAGGAGGATAGGCAGCAGTGGGCCCAGCAGGCCAGCAGGGCTGATGCAGAGCTAGCAGATCTCAGAGCCAGGCAGGAGGCCTTGGAAAGGGAAGGAACGGAGGTGGCAAGACTGGAGAGTGAGCTTGCCTCCCTGAGAACCGAGCATGGAGCCGTCAGTGATGTTCAGGGGGCTTTGGAGAAAGAAAAGATGGAAGTTGCCAGACTAGCGAGGGAACTGGCTTTGATGAAAGAGGCTGAGCTTGCAGCCATCCAAGCAAGCCATGATGCCTCAGAGAGAGATGGGGCGGAAATTGCTCGGCTTGAAAGAGAACTCGCATCCGTGAAACAGGCAGAGTCTGCAGCCAGCCATGCCAGCCAGGACGCCTTGGAGGAGGAGAGGTTGAAAGTTGATGAACTAGAGAAGGAGTTGGCTTTCTATAGAGAGGAGCAGAAAGAGATCCAGAGGAGGGGTGAGACCATGGCAGAAGTGTGGCGAAATCTAAACTCCCTGGCTTCAGGTGATGTGCATGCAACAGAGGAAAGCCCCATCCCCACTGACCTTCCCCCGTTCCTGGGCGTCCTGCAGTCCCTGGAGGCCCAGCTGTCAAACCTGAAGGAAGAACAGAGAGAGAGTGAAGAGCGCTGTGCCCATGTCACACACACCATGGAAACCCTTCAGGGTAAGACAACATACATGCCCTCTGGTCTTTGATTTTATCTGTTTGTCATGCGGTTTAAAACATTTATGTCAGGGTGTGTCATGGAATTTTGATCAGCTTTTTTGATTTCTAGAACAACTAGACAGAAGAACCACAGAAAAAGAAGAGGCTGTTGCCAAGATACAGCAGCTGGAGCAGCAAATCGGAGCGGTCAGTATTAGTCATTGTCTGTGGAGTCCTACCATCAGAGTGCCTATTTACTCTGTATACCCCGTATTGCCTGTTCATTTGAAAATGCTGTCTGCATGCTCGACCATGACATTGTGAGCAGGGCCGTCTGACTGAGCTCATGCTTGACACCTGAGCCAGGGTCCGAACCTCTGTCTGGTCATCTGATCTCTCCGCCGGTCACAGATGGGGCAGAAACAAGGTCATAGACGATACTTAAGCTCAGTGCTTATGAAGAGTGTCCTCCTAACGGTCAAGGAAAATGTTAATCCCTTCTACACTGATCCACTGTTATGACTGACTGCTGTCTCCGCTGACCTTAACCTCGGCAGCTGACAACGCTGCAGCTATGTTTGATGTTGCTGTAGACTTAACATGTAAAAACAATTATAGAGGCCCAGTACAGCTTTGTAAAACTGTTGTCTCACTCCATATTATACAGTAATGTTTCACTGTGGGGAAAGATTAATCATGAGACCATAAAGTTACCATCCTGCTCATTCTCAAAAGAAACACATTTATGTTTCTCTCTTAGATTTCTAAGGAATCACTGGTCCAGCATGTAACTGAACCATCAGCATATGATTCATCTGAAGCTGGACAAGGTAAGAAAATTGGACGGTTAAATCTACTCACTGCCAAAAGGAGAAGTGAGAGACAAGACTATAGTGTAATGTCATTTAGTCATACTTTCTGGAGTTGCTATTTGGACACTGAATGGGAAACCATTCTGGACTGATTTGAATGTCTGAGCAATCCTCCAAAATTATCATTATTATTTAATTATATAATAATCATAAATTACAATACTAACATTTGTAAGATAGATA
>OMLF01010238.1:19410-42636 GCA_900302615.1 Holocentrus rufus
AGATAATGTACCTAATTCTTTTCCAGAATACTATCATGGACAATGTCAAAGTGTCTACAATGTTTACCTTTCATTCACTGTCCATGGAACAGCTCAGATATTGTTGCTTTACAACACAATAGACTAGAGTCTTGCCTAACCTGTTTTTGGCTTTGGTAGAAACTTGTTTATGCACAGAAATCTTGGACTTAATGGCCCGGAGATGATAGAAACGCTATGAATTCAGTTTTAGGAGTCATTTATCCGAGTTAATTATTAATTTCCTAAAAGCCAGCCATCTGAACTCTGAACAGTAATGTATTCTTGCAACAACACACACCCTCTATTGATGCGTTTGTTCTAGCTGAGACATTATGTGCTGTCAAGGCCTATCTGATAATTGTACACAAGGGCACATAAAGGCATGTATATGGAACAGAACAGATGGCCTGTGGTTTTATTTTGCTGAGATAGTGATCCTGCCAAACCATCCATGTTATTACTTAGACTGATAGACTAGTTGATTCAGAGATCTCTGTAACTGATTTAGTAAAGTCTTTTTCAAAATAACTAGCAAATATTTGGTGATGATTAGCTGAAAGAAGAATATATGTTTCCTCATTTTCATCTTTTCTGATCTCCCCAGCACACATCCTGGCTTTGGAACAGCAGCTGTTAGAGAAAGATAATGAGCTGGTTGCCTTGCGAGAGTGCCTCACACTGGCTAAGGAAGACCGCTGCAGGGAGGTTGCTTCAGGTGAAAGTTATGACCAGAGTCAAGACCAGGGGCAGTTTACCATCAGTGCCCCCCATGACAGTCCTACAGCCCTTACTGACCTCCTGGAGGATACAGCAGAAGAGGAGACCACCTTGGTTGCAGAAGACACCTCTGTCCTGTCTGCCTCTGCTGATAATGAGAGTAGTCCAGAGCTCATTGGTCCCCAGTCTGAGTCCCCAGGAGAATCCAAAGGGGCCTCATCAGATGAGATGGTAGCCAGTAGTGATTCTGAGGTGGCCCACAGCAGCTGGACCCTCCTGGAAGCTGTGAATCAAGATGGAGGCCAGGAGTGGCCTTCAGTTCTTCAGGACTTTGGCCAGCTGCAGCTGCAGTCATGGGAAGAGACCAGCATGGAGCAGGAAACCTCCACAGTCCAAGTTGAGTCCTCCTCTGTCATTATCCGTGAGACGATACAGGTTCAGCTCAGTCAGCAGGGTGCTCCATCCACCGACACTGACTTGGCTTCTGGCCAGGTTTTCGCCCAGGCTTTGGCCAACGAGCTCCAAAAGAGGTATAGTGAGCTTATGGCTGAACTCCAGAGGCTCAGAGAGACATCTACACAGTCACAGGAGAAAATCAAGAGCCTGGAAGAAGACAGTCAGTCATTGGCAGTTGCCAAAGAAGAGGCCGAGTCACAGGTCAGTAAGTTTGCAGAGGAGCTCAGGTTAGCCAGAGAGGAGTTGGACAAACTCTCTCAGGAAGGTAGGTCAGTGGTGGAGAAGCATAGCATTGAAATGCGGCTTTTAGAGGAACAGATAGACATCTTGCACACTGAAAGCAAAACCAAGGAGCAGAGCATCCAGGCCTTGCAGACAGACCTGGAAGAGGCCCAGAAGGCTCTCTCTGAGCAGGAGCGTCAGGCCAGGATGCTGAGTGCTCAGCTGGAGGACAGAGAGCTCCTCTCCTCTGAACTGGAAAGGAAGCTCCAAGATATGGAGAGTAGCTTGTTGGAATGCTCTCAGACAACAGATCTGACCAATGCTTCATTGTCAGAGAAGAACTCCGAAATCAGTGAATTACAGCTCCGTCTCACCCAGAAAGAACAAGAGATTATGGAGCTGAATGACAGTATGTCTGCCAAACTTCTCCAGGCAGGAGAAGAGAAGTTCCTGATAAGCAGCGAGGTCAAGAAACTAAAGGAGCAGATGCATGAACTCGATAAAGCCAGAGAAGAGAAACAGAAAATGAGTGATGAAGGATCAACAGTTGGTGTAGATGATGAACTTATTAGTGTGCGAAAGGAGAAGGAAGAGCTTGAAACCCAACTGGTAAACATGAAGAAGAAGTTTCAGGTGGCGCTTGTGCAACGAAAAGAGCTTATGAAGAAAGTTAGTGATTTTGAGGAAGAAGCAAAAAAATGGAAACAGCAAGACAGTATAACAACAGAAGGGGACGCTACACACATACCAGAGGTAGTAAAACACAGAGAACAAGAGATTCAGGAAATGGAGGCCATGCTTAAGGAAGTCAAGGAAGCCCTAAGATCTAAAGAAGAAGCAGTTGAGACTCTTGAGCAGAAAATTTACCAACAGGATCAAGTTCTCACTGAGACTCTTGCTCTCAATAGAAAGCTTTGTGAAGAAGCTGAACACTCTCAGCAGGCTGACATCTCTACTGAAACAAATGAATTGCAATCTCAAGTGGCCTCTCTTGAGGCAGAGTGTGAAACACTTCAGAAGAAACTTGTGGAGGCCCAAGAAGCTCGTAAGGACACCATTCGCAAAGCCAAAGAGAAAGACAGACACCACCGTGAGCAGCTGAAGCAGCAGAAGGAGGAGTACAATGAGCTTTTGGGGCGTTTTGAGGTACAGAATGGGGAACGGGAAGTTCTTCTTACTAAACTCAGAGAGTTAGAGGAATTGCAAGCGCTTGAAAAAGAAAACAAAGAGAAGGAAGACCTGCTTCATCAGGAGAATGAACCTTTGGCCAAAACGCAGGAGAAACCAGCAGCAGGTGATTGGGTCCAAGAGGACTGGGTGGATTTTGCTTCACCTGAGGCAGAATCAGCACAGCCACAATGCAATAATCCGATTCAGCACCCTGAAGAGCAGTCTGAGGTCCTCTCTGCCGAAACGGAGCTGTCTTCAAAAACTCTCAGAGACGAGGTCCAATTTGTGCAGACAGATTTCACAAAGCTAGAGAAGCAGCTGCTGGAAACCCAGGCCAGTCTGTCACTGAAAGAAACTGAACTGCTGGAATTGGGCAAAGAGGTTGAAGCCCTGAGAGAAAAGGAGAGGCAGATTGATTCACTCTCCGAAGAAATGGATGCTCTTAGAGATAAATATCTCCAAGCTGAGACTTACACTGAAACCTTGAAAGAAGAGATGAAGGCTGCAGCCAAAGCAGCATGTGCAGAATCTGAGTCCTCTATTGTAACTCTGCAGGCAGAAGTTGAGGAGTTCAAGCAGTTCCTCAGCAATAAAAACCAGGAGATCATGGAGCTAAGTCAGCAACTTAGTGAGCAGAACTCACTTCTGTGCTCCATGCAGGACACAGTGTCTGAAAAGGACCAGCTGATATCTTCCTTACAGGAAGAACTGAAAGCTGAACAAGAGAGGACCCAGAAGTTGGAGGCAGAGGTTCCGCAGAAGCAAGAGGAAGAAAAAGACAGTGAGGCCAAGATCCTGCAGCTTCAGCGGAAGCTCCAGGCTGCTCTGATCTCTCGCAAAGAGGCACTCAAAGAAAGCAAAACCCAGAAAGAGGAACTAGCTTCCTCTGAGAAGGTCATAGGTGAGATGCAGCAGAAATTGGAGTCTAAGGACGGTGAGCTGGAGAAGCTAAGAGCAGAAAGGGTTAGACTAATTGAAGAGGTTGACCGGACATTACTGGAAAACCAAAGCCTAGGATCATCCTGTGAGAGCCTCAAGCTGGCAATGGAAGGCATACTGAATGAGAAGGATGCTTGTCAGAGAGAGGCTGAGTTTGCCAAAGAAGAGGCCACCAAGACGAGCAAAGAATGGGAGGAAAAGGTTCAAGGCATGAAGGAGGAGTATGAGACTCTGCTGAAGTCCTATGAAAATGTGAGTGATGAGGCAGAGCGTGTGAGACGTGTCCTTGAAGCTGCTAGACAGGAGAGACAGGAGTTAGCGGCCAAAGTGAGAGCTCATGAGGCAGCCAGGCAGGAAGCTGAAAGGCAGACAGAGGAAGCACAGAGAGAAGTGGATTCAGTTAAAGACAAGATGAGAAAGTTTGCCAAAACAAAGCAGCAAAAAATAATGGAGTTAGAGGAGGAGAATGAGAGACTTAGAGAGATGGAAGAAAAGAAAGTAATAAAACGAGAGGACAAGGCACTTAAAGCTGAGCTTGAAAGACTTGAAGAAGAACTTGGGACTGTGAAAACTGTTTTGGATGCTACAGTGGCAGAAAGAGACTCTTTAGGGCAGCAGATTGAAGATTTGAGGGAACAGCTTGCTCAAAAGGCAGAGAAAGGCAACAGTCAAATTCCAGATATCGGCTCTACAGCTGTTGTGGAAGAGTTTGTCACTGCCCAGCAAGCAGGTATTGTCATGGCTGAAACTGCTGAAAGAGAACCTGCTGAAATCCAGTCTGAAGACAAAGAGCAGCCCGTAACCACAGAGGAAGCTCAAGCTGACATGGTAGCTGCAGAATCTGCACCAGAAACACACTCACATTCTACTGAGGAGACAGTAAAAAAGGACAGTGATCATATTTTACTAGAGAATAAGATAAGGGAGATGGAGGTAGCTCTTAGCTCAGAGAGGAAAATGAGGCAGGAACAGGAGGCTGAACTCAAGGCTGAACTGTCTTGTCTTGAGCAGCACCTCCAGGAGAGTAAAGAGAAGGAGAGCCTCATTGCCTCTGTACAGCAGAGCCTCCAAGAGAGCAAAGAGAGGGAAAAGAGCCTGATTGAGGAGGCCTCTAAAAGAGAGGGGCAGTTCAAAGAACTCCGCAGAAGCCTTGAAATTGAGAAGGATGACTTGGAGGAACGTCTCATGAACCAGTTGGCCCAACTCAATGGCAGCATTGCTGGATACCAGCAAGAGGCAACAGACACCCGGGATCACTTGGCAGAGCTGCAACGGGAAGTGGAGAGGTTAGAGCGAGAACGAGCTGAGCTTGAGGTCCAGGCTCAGAGTGAGAAGGACCGGGCTGCCAGGCTGGAGGAAGACAAGAGGCAAGCCCAGCGAGAGAGAGCTGAGGCTGAAGCAGAGTCTGGTAAGCAGAGAGAGCTGGAGCAACAGCTGAGGTCTGCACAGAGATTCAAAGAAGGCAGCCAGAGCAGGGCACGACAGCTGGAAGAGCTCTTGAGAGAAAAGCAGCTGGAGGTCCGTCAGCTGCAGAAGGACTGCATCCAGTACCAGGAGAGGATCAGTGAACTGGGAAGGGAGGCTAAGGCACTGCAGCTGGGCCGCGATGAGATCCAAAAGGAACTGGAACAGTCTCGTTCAGAGACTTCCAAAATCCTAGAGGAGATGAAGAGCACTGAAGCTCAACTGGTTAATTGTAAATCCCAGTTGGATGAGGCCCAGACACAGGCAAGCCAGGCCTTAGCTGAGAAGACGACCCTAGAACAGACAGCTTTACAGAAGGAAGCTTCGATGAAAGCTGAGGCAGAGCAAACCTTGGACTCTGTGAGGTTCAGGCTGGGAGCTGAATTGAAGCAGGTGGAGCTGAGGCTGGAAGATGCTTACAGAGAAAGGGAGAAGGAAGAGGAGGCTACACTGGAGGCCAGGGAGATGGCTGAGGGAGCTGAGAGGCGATCCCAAGAGATGCAGGCCCGTCTGGATGAGTCTCTGGCCAGGTTGGCTGCCTTCTCGCGCTGCATGTCGTCACTACAAGATGACCGGGACAGAGTTTTGGATGAAGCCCGGCAGTGGGAGGCTCGCTTTAATAGTGCCCTCCAAGGGAAGGAGTCTGAAGTGCGTGAGGCTGAGACAAGGATCAAGGAACTGTCCGAACAGCTTCAGAAAGAAACTGCTCTGAAAGACCAGCTTCAGAACTCAGTAGACAGGTAAGAATTCTTTCCTTCCCTTTGTGTTACTTCCTTGTTTTCTTAAATTGGCTTTTTAAGTGTCATTATCAAGTGAGATGTTACGATTAATTGACACAATTCTTTCAGACTGGAGAAAGCAGATGAAGATTGGCAACTGACATTGGAAGAGAAGGAAAAGAAACTCAAAGAGAGCCAGACTGTCCTGGAAGAGGAGAGATCCAAGCTTCAGCAAACCACAGCTGAGTTGCAGAGCAACCAAAACAAAGCCCATGCACTGGAAAATGAAGTGCACGGTTTCCATCACAGGGTCAATGCTCTGGAGGAGGCGGTTGGGAGGCTGGAGGGTGTAGTTGACCAGGGCAGGGCTGAACTTAGAGAGAGGGAGGCTGAAGAGAGGAGACTGTGCCTAAATGTGGAGCAGCTAGAGGCAGACCTGCGCTCCTCTAAGGCCTTGACAGAGAGCTTGCAGACTGAGTTAAGTGAGAAGGAGAAGAGAGAAGTGGAACTTCTGGGGGAGAAGGAGCAAGCCGTCACTCAGGTATTAACATCACTTTATCTACAGTATTTACAATGCTAGTTTGTCCTAGCATTGCTGCATGGATGACGCAACTTGGAGAAATTAAAAAATCTCTCATGATTCTTCATGTCTGTTCTTTATCTTTATTTATCCTGCCAGGCGGCTGAGGAAGCTAGAAGAGAGGCTGACAACAGGGCACAAGAAGCAGAGAAGGAGCTAGAGCAAAGGAGAGAGGAACTGCGGGATCTGAAAGATAATTTGCAAAAGGCAGAGGAAGAGAGCAGCAACAGAAAAGCCAGATTGGATTCGTTCATGAAGGCCATGGGTTCCTTGCAGGATGACAGAGACCGAGTCCTCAACATGTACAAACAGCTAGAGGAGAAACACCTGCAGGTAAGTTACATGAGTCGAAAGCTTTCAGTATATATCATACATGTTTTAGTACCTAGTATGTACAGCATGATCTGGTTTATCACATGTTGCCAATAGTGTAACTCCTTTTGCACTGTTGTGTCCCAGGTAATGATGGAGAAGGATGGGCTGATCCAGGAGGCTGCAGGGGAGAATAACAGCCTGAAAGAGGAGCTGCGCTCTCTGCTGGTTCAGAGAGACGACCTGTACGCTGAAAAGGCCAAGCTGTCTGCCCAGCTTCACGGCTACCGGGATGAACTCAACCAAGTTCTCAGCATGAAGGACTCCCAGCACAAACAGGTTCTGGCTGCCCAGCGAGAGCGCATTACCTCTCTGGAAAGGCAGTGCGAAGAGTTGGAGGCTCAGCTAAAGAGCCTTGGCAGAGACGGAGACAGAGTGGTAGAGGTGGAAGCTTTGTCAGTCAGGCAGGAGAGAGAGACTCTTAGTCAGGCTGGTGACAGTGGGAGAGTGTCGAAGGTGAGAGACGCCCCTGGTGCAGAGGTTGAGAAGTTAAGGGAGCAGCTACAGGTGGCAAGGGAGCAGGTGGAGGCGCTGGAGGAGAGCCTGCTCAAGGAGAAGCAGGAGCAGGCTGCTAGGAGCCAAGAACTAGCTGAGCTGCGCTGGGAGGGAGGCGTGATGCGGACCGAGTCGGAGAGCGCTCAGGAGAGGGTGGCTGAGCTGGCCCGGGATTTGATGGTTGTTGAGCAGAAGCTGCTGGAGGAGAAGGAGGTAACAACCCAACTGGGAGAAGAGAACCAGTCACTTAAGAAGGCCATGACCTCCCTCCAGGACAGCAGGGACCAGGCAGTAACCAAGACTCAGGAACTGAGCCTTCGACTGGAAGAGATGAACAAGGCCGGGGGCCAGCCGGTACACAGCAGCCCCGGAGGCTCCAGTGGAGAAGTGTGGGGACTGAAGAATGCACTACAAGCCCTGCAAAATGACAGGGAGAGACTGGTGAGTGACTTGTTTGAAAATAAATGTAAATTAATGTTTGGAATAGTCAGGAATGCCACACACAGTTACAACTGGGGCAAATATTAATAACATACTTTTATTTTCCCTTCTCTTGACTTGTAGCTCGAACAGCTCGAGAAGCAGAGCTCTGAGCTCAAGAAGCAGAAGTCAGAGCTGGTACGGCTGGGAGCAGGAGAATTGATTAAAGTCAGCGAGGAGCTGTTTGAGGAGAGGAGGAAAAATGAGGAGACGCTGGGTGCAATTACACAGTTAGAGAGCATGGTGGAAGTGGGCAAGCAGGAAATCGAAACACTCCGGTAAGGCACAGTGTCAACATCATATCAGGTGTCATTGTAATCATTGGCTTCACCAGAGCAAATGTCATGAAGAGCATCTGATTTATCGTGTGTAATTGTGTATTTTGTGTGTTCTTTTAGGCTGGAGCGTATTGACTGGATGGCTCAAGCTGAGCAGCTGAAGCAACAAACCCTCGCCACACTTTCAGAACGGGACCAACAACTACGCCAGCTCGCCGCCATGCTGGAGGAAGCTCGCGCTCCCAAACCCAAACTGCTGCAAGAGCACTATCAGAGAGAGGTGAAGCTCTCTGAGTGTTATTTATGTAATCGATGTAGGATTTTTTTTAATGCCATTCGCACTTGGTTATGATTTTTGCATCATTCTGCTATCAGTTCCACACTTTATAACACACAACTGGTGCTGAAAGTTAATTAAATGTATATTCACTGTGATGGATTTTCATACTCTGCCATAATTTTCCCTGAAGGGCACAGAGGAAGTGGACAGTGCTCCTGGAGCCCCACAGGAGCGCAGTAGCCTGCTGGAGAGCCACGCCCACTTAGCTGAGGTCAAGGAGCTGCAGCGAAGGTGCTACATCAGTAATACGTCTTCACAGACAGGGAATTAAAATGGCATGACAATACACTCAGAAACTAAATGATATTTTTCTTTTCTTCATCAGGCTGGATGAAGAGATGGAGCGTCGATTGGCAATTGAGGAGCAACTAATAGCTTCACAGGACAGACTCCAACGGTATGAAATCCCATCAGTCCTTGTCAGTTTATGTTTTGGTTCATTTTTACATATAGGTGTTGCTGGGTGTATATCACAAGCTAATTAGTATAAAAACCTTGATTGGTTGTTTTTATTTTGTTATTAAATTTTTATTTTGCATGTACTATAGTAAATATGACACTGCATATGATCTGCATCTTAAAATTTCTCTTTGCCTTTATACCCCAAATAAGTTCATACAGTCAATAATATATGACAAGTAACATTTTTTATATCTGTGTCCCTCTTTTAATGTCACCAGTCACACTGAGGCTCAGTGGCATTCTCCACATGAAGGGCAACACTCAGAAACCGCCGTCCTCATTGAGCCGTCAGAAGGAGCCGTCACTCGAGTAAGAGCCAGCTTATGTTATGCACGACCTCATCTATTATCTTAACGACAATAACAATCGTGACTTATGCATTTATTGTTTCCTCTACTTGCCTCGCAGACCCGGAGAGGTGGCCCAGGCCTGATGCGGATGCTACGCGTGGCCTTCTGCTCCCGCCAGCGCACCCCTCTACTGTTTTCCCTTTATCTGCTCACTGTGCACGTCCTGCTGCTGCTGTGCCTGGGGGGATACCTCTGAAACCAGCTCCCTGTTTAGAAACAGACAAGACGAGTGAGAGAGGAAGGGAAAGAAAAAAAAATGGAAAACATGACAGACTAAACCCAAGCCATCGCCATGTTTTATATTGTAATAGGTAAAAATCGGGGACGTAGGACACAAACGATGCACTTTTGATATACACAACACTACACTAAACTTTTGGCCAAAGTATATAGATTCATATAGAGGCAGCTGACAGCATTCATCATTGATTTGAAAAGTGTTGATGTTGAGAATGAGAGACTTTGGGAGTGTATGAAGTTTTTCACATACAAGCTGGATGCAAAGCAAAGAAGACACTTGTAGCGAGTGGCCTCATGCTTAGTTTGTTTGAATACCACAAAGCTTTAATTTTCCTTCTTACGAAACCATACATTAGATACAATTTAGATTCACAAGTGTTGGCAGATAGTGATCACGTGCCTTTAGACTTGGAAATAAAAGGGTCACTTTACATTTGGATGGCTTGAGGTTCAGGATGTGTTATTATAGTCTCTTTGTCTCCTACTCGAGTACCATGCACAAAAATGGAGCACAGTGCAATTTCTGTTCTGATACATTCCAATCAGTTTCTCTTCTCCTTTAATTTCCTCTTACATCAATCACATTTAAGAAGAAGCATCGGCATTCTGGACTCATGTACGCGAGTCCCACTGTTCTATAGATATGTACAGTTTCTATTATGTATGTCGGTTGGATGTGGGACTTTCTCCTCTGTATCCATTAAGGTTCCCCGCCCATGCTTTTGTTGCACTAATTTAGATTTTACGGTTCGCTCTATTAGATTTTATGGCACAATAAGTTGCCATTCAGGTGCAATGTTAGCACAGTGTGGATCCATTCCCGCTGAGAAAGACTGCTGGTTTTTCGAGTTACATCCATCACATCTAGATTGCTCTGATGTAGCATTATTTATTGCCCATGTGTCAAAATGGTTAAATATGTCTACTATCTATTGATACCATCCTCTCTACATTGTTTCTTCAGTACCTCACTGTTGGTTAAGATGACTACTCTGTACTCACCTTTGTTTAACCGTCTTGTTCTACACATCTTTCAGAATAGTTTGGCTTCACTGAATACACTTTACTGTACATAACCTTTTAAAAGGGCTGTATAGAAAATAAAATGTAATTAATGTGTGGGTTAGATCAGTGACCAATATTTTTAAAATGCAGTCCGCTGGGGACATTTTTAATTCAGTATCTTGTCTTGTCTACACATTACTTCTTATTTACTTGTGTATCTGTCGGTGGAAAAATAAGATGCTAGGATTTTTTTGGGAGTTTTGCCTCAACAAACAGTTCACTGTATACACAAGTTTCTTGTACCCAGTCCATAGGAGGTACCTGCTTTATAATGGATAAGGGATTTTCAGTTTCATGAAGGGAAAGTGAGTTGACCCAGCCGTGTTATAATGCAGAGAGCTCTGAGTCACCACCTCCTCCTGGTCTATAATTTGAAACTCAGGTTCAGTCCAACACTTTGCTGTTATAAATGCGGTGTCACACAGGTACCTGCTTTTGACATTTCAAAATTGACAGTTTGTAACACAGCAGAGAGCTCCTCTTTCAGATGTGAAGAACTGTGACATCTGGCAAACTCAATCACTACCTTATTCTAAGCTTTGAATAAAGGGATATTTTAATGTTCAACTAAAGACTGTGTGGATATTATACTGATACACAATTGTGAAATAAGTGGGAGAGATGTAGTCCTTCAAGTATGAAAGGGTTTTGTTTACACATGGAAACCCATCTTTTTGCAACTTTAATATCAGCAGAAAATGAAGTAAAGGACTGGTTTATTTAAGTGGTTACCATCGACTAATATAAAGAAATAAATATTTTTTTTAATGCAGTAATGCAAGTTTCTGTACGAATAGCCTAGGCAATGGGAGATTGTAGACACAACTTGAGGGAGGATATTGTTTGTAATACAACTAAATACTTTGCTTACATGTAGGTCTATCCAAAATGTTTTTCATTTTGACCCCACTGAGCTTTACGGTGCCCCCCTGGTGACATTGGTGGGGAAAAAATATTGGGTGCCCACGAGTTAGTAAGACATGCCCACGGCTTTATAATTAATAATAAACTAAATTAATAAAATAAAACTTAAAATAAAAAATAAGTAATTAAAAAATAAAATCAACTTAATAGAATTAAACTTAAGAATTTGGGACAGTTGCAGGACACTGAGAAAAAAGTTAATTTAGAGCCGTGACACAGGGAGGACTCAAAGTAATTGAGCCTGCATAGCTCTTTATAGCTGTTTATTTCAAAGTAGGCCTACACATGCCAGTGGATTTTTTTCTTCACTTCACAATTTGTTCAGTTTTGTTGGTTGTTGCAGCAAGAATTCAAATACATTACAAATGTAAACCGGTGTTGTCAGTAAACAACAGATTCTGTATCTTGTGGCCACGCATCATTATTAGGACGTTTTCTCGTTCCCACGTCTTGTTGACTCGTGGCCGCGACTTAATAAGGCGTGGGAACGAGAGAATTAACCCGTGGCCACATCTTACTTACTGGTGGCCACATAATATTTTTTCCCACCAGTGTGACATATAGAGCTGTGATGTGTCTGAACGTTTCCAAGAAAGCAAAATTAAATGCTGTCATGACAAAGTAATTTTGGCTGTAATTTTAAGCACCAGCTCTTCAAACGGTTGCAACCACGCCATTAACACAATTGTATAATAACTGTGGCTCATCCAGTAAGGTACTGCTTATGTGTTGTGAGCCTGCCCCCAAGTGTTGAAACCTCACTGCAAATAAATCAAGGTTGAAGCGCATGCTGCCTTCAAGGTCTGTCTGTGAACAGCTGTTTCCAACATGGGAAGTTGTATTTATGGCAATCAAAAGGGCTTGCTACTTTTGGTCTGTAATTTGCTAGTTATTTTGGTAACTGTTGAATTATTTTAGAACCGAAAGAGATAGAGCTACTCTCTGCTGAAACTGGAGGCTGAAGAGAGGAAAATGAACACCAGGCATGCAGTTGAAGTTTTAATTAGATTGTTGGACAAAAGTTCAGACAGCTTTGTGCTCTTCACCCCTAAAGATCGCAATTTGGCACAGCGGGTATGATAAAAAAAACAAAATAACAAAACAAGCAAACAAACAAAAAAACTTTTATGTACCACTTAATGGAATAGTTCATTGGCTCAAATCGTAATTGCAAGATTTCCGATAACGCCCGAAAGCATCATTAATGTTCTCCTTTTTTAAATTAAATCTATTCAAAGGTGTGAAAACACAACAGGGAACCTGATAGTGTTAGCCTATTACAAAGTACACAACGAATAAAATATGTCATAAGTGTATCGAGAATGTAGAAGTAAGTGTCATTGATGAATTAAAGACGGGTATGGTGGTGATCAATTATTTACATAAACGCTCGTTCATGTGCGCCAGATCCTCGTCCACTTGTCGCCCATCTTCCTCCTGCACACTGTCACGACTTGACTTGTCTATGAAGAAAGTATTGTTGTTTCATATCGTCCAAACACGGATATATAGTGTTTACAACTAAAGGTAATTATATTTTCTTCAAACTACTCTACTCATCTTCTGGTTTTACTCTATTCAGTCATCTTTATTTCAGGAAGTAGGTCTATTCAGAAGTTGTCTCTTTTGTGAAGAAGCTATAGTGATTTTTACCAAGACTTGAGTTTTCAAACTCAACAGTAATATTAGATAACTTGAAACTATATAATAATAAAATAGCGCAGGGCTACCATTATGAAGCATTTGTAATTAACTGAATATGCAACCTAAGGTGGACTTATCTGTCCAGTTTTATTACTAGTGGTATTACAACTACCAAATACTTCTGCTACTACGTTTCCTTCTTTGCTATTTAATTACACGCTATTTGTCCTACTAATAATAACAATTCATCATTTCCTTCTTATATGTATGTTATGCCTGCCTCAAGACAAAAGAATAATATTCTCAGTGTTTTACAGAGGATTTGATGACCATACAATTCTGCCAAATAACATGATTGTATTTCTTTTGTGTTTCATGATTTGTTTACAGTATATGGCCCTAAAGTATGTTTCATTATGGGGAAATGAAGTTTAGTGCTGCAAATAACTCAACTTCCTTTTTGTGACTTCAGCAAGAGGTGGTCAGAGCTTGTGGTTTTATGTTATTTTTTTCCATCTGTAGCCGTGAACAGCTCATATGTATAATGGAATGCAATAGTTGTAATCAAGTCCAATATGAGCATAAAGGTCATTACACTTAATTGATATACAGAGTGTATTATGTGTAGATGTGTTGAATGGCTCATAGTGTTTATTTCATCAGATGTGGAAGTCAGTGGTCGGCCACAATGTGAGCATGAAGGTAGCTGCAGAGGGGGACGACTGGGAGACGGACCCTGACTTTGAGGTACTGTACTTTGAGGAATCTGGATCACAGAGGACGTGTGTTGATCCAAACACTCCTGGATTTTACATTCTCTGCATTTTACCCGCCACTGTGTATATATGTGTGCATTTTCAGCACAGACTTTGTGTTTCAGAACGATGTGTCCGAGCAGGAGCAGAGGTGGGGATCCAAGACCATCGAGGGTTCGGGGCGCAAAGAGCACATCAGGTAACCAATAAACATGCGGAGTGCATGCACCTCTATGATGCTGTGTCCATAAATGAATAACCAAACTTTTTAGTTGTTGAACACTGATGCAGCAAAATAAAACTGCAGAGCACAGGTCAGAGAGCGTAGAGACGGCGCCGTGTAGCAACAGGAAAAGGAAGTGAGAACAGAGCACAGGCTGTTAGGCTGTTAGTCTCTCCTAATATGGGTAATATGTGATGATGACAGTGAGGCTTAAACCACTAGATTGGTTCACTGCTGACATATGCTTGAGCAGCAGTACTGACACCAAGAATAAGATCGGAGATAGCTAAGGGTTTTTTAGACTGTGTGTGATGTGTGTGTGTGTGTGTGTGTGTGTGTGTGTGTGTGTGTGTGTGGGTGGGTGGGTGGTGTGACTGGTACACTTTACCACTTTTTGTGAGCCAAATATGAGCATTAACTTAGAGCAGGCTGTTCATATGAGTTTATATTTACAAGTTTACCTGGTGCATTATTTCATTGAGAAATGTTAAAAAACATGCATGTTACATCTTAAAAATCTGTAAATCTGTTATAATCAGATTAGCCTCTTCCTGTCTAATTTGTAATGTAATTGATTTTAAAGTTTTAATATTTGAGCCATCAGTGATAGCTACTATGGGTACTTCAGATATCACAGATATCTAGTAGGAGTCCTTTAGGGCCCAGTGTTGGTATTTGTGTCACTATGTGTGGATCCCTGTGTTCTTCTTGACCTCTGCTTTACCCTCCAGTGTTGCAGACCTGAGGCAGAAGGTCTCTGCTGAACATGAGAAGGTGAAGGAGAAGGAACAAGCCCAGGCCCCCAAGGCCTCCTACGGCTACGGAGGGAAGTTTGGAGTGGAGAAGGACCGCATGGACAAGGTTAACCAATCAAAGTCATGTCATCAATATTCTAAACACGAGGGGATGTTCCTCTCATTAACCTGGTTTTTATTTACTGCTTTGTGCCAGCAGAGCTTGTACAGATGTTCTCTTTTTACTTTTTACCCCTTATTCTGGATCCACTTCTTATACTGGCCATGCTGGACTAATATTAGGGCTGAGAGACATGAAATATCACAATATCTTTGACTGAATACCTCAGTGATGTTATATGGATGAAATATTGATGTTTTCATAAGATATATATGCACAAGAGATTTTTGCAAAACAATCATTAGGAATGTGGATATGATGACCAAGCAAGTAGAGGCAAATAACAAAACAATCTAATAAGTCCAGAAAGTTGCATCCTTTTACTGTAATACAGTCTTTAAAACCAGGAAAAGACACGTATGCCACCATATTACAATATCCAGAATCCCAGATGATATTTAGTCACATATCATGATATCAATAAAATATCAATATATTGCCCAGCCCTAATTCGTATGCTCATGAATATGTCTCTACTACCCAGGGGGCCAAGGGGCATGACTATGTGGCAGCAGTTGAACAGCACTCCTCCCAGACAGACGCTTCACGAGGGTTCGGTGGGAAATTCGGTGTTCAGAAAGACCGTATCGATAAGGTGAGAAGACAAATCCGCCACTTAACCAGTCCTAAACTCTAACAGCCTGATGGAGAAGGAGTCTGCAAACCTTAAACTCACTGTGTTGTGTTATGATCCGTGCAGTCTGCCATGGGCTTTGATTACAAGGGAGACGTGGCGCAGCATACGTCTCAGAAAGGTAAACCAACACTAAAGCTTCCAACAAGGTCCACTGGCTCACTATGCAACATTCCTCTTTTGCTGCCTAAGATAATAGTCTGATCGTTTACTGTTACACGGCATGTTTCTTACACTGCACATGGTTTCAGATTACTCTAAGGGATTTGGAGGAAGGTATGGGGTGGAGAAGGAGAAGGTGGACAAGGCCGCCTTGGGGTACGACTACAAAGGAGAGACGGAGAAGCATCAGTCACAGAAAGGTGATTTAACGCCATCGCATTGCTCAGCCTTGACGCTATTGGCATGATATCATATGGTTGCATGTTAAATTTATTTTATCTTCTTTTCTCACTCATTTTCACCAGATTACTCAAAGGGATTCGGGGGAAAGTATGGTGTTGAGAAGGAGAAAGTAGATAAAGCCGCCTTGGGCTATGATTATAAGGGCGAGACAGAGAAACATGAGTCACAAAAAGGTGAGGAAATAACCACAAATTTATACCTCAGTGTCTTTTTTTCTTCTGTGTGATTTATGCTAAACTGACAGCACTGATCTCTGCCTGAAGATTATTCAAAAGGTTTTGGGGGTCGGTATGGAGTGCAAGAAGACCGCATGGATAAGGTGAGTGTTGAAAGATGATGGGGAATGAAAATGGCTTCTCTTCATTTTTCTCACTAAATACATTCTTCCTCTTGTCGGTAACTGTTAGAGTGCAGCTGCCTTTGCAGACATGGACTCCCCCACCACTGCTTATGAAAAGACACAGCCGCTGGAGGCTTGTAAGTTTAGTTTCTTTTTTTTTTTCATCACTGTGGCTGCTATGCTAGCTTGCAGCAGAACAATTTACTTCATGAGAGTGTAATTATTTCCTGTGTTGAGATGATTGGCGGCGGGCTGGAAGACAATGCACTTGGACTGTATCCGTGTCTGTCTGTGCATGCAGCAAGTGCAGGTGCGGGGAAACTGAAGGCTCGTTTTGAGAGCATCGCCAAGGCTTCAGATGAAGAGAACAGGAAGAGAGCAGAGGAGGAGAGAGCTAGGAGACAAGCCAGAGAGAAGAGAGAGCAGGAGGAGGCCAGACGCAGGCAGCAGGTAACACACACAGAACACTGCGAATATGTAAAACAAAGTGTGTTTAGATATGTAATCCAGATTTGTGAGAGTGCTGGAGAGTCTTAACCTTGAACTCTGATTTCCCTTATGTTTACTCTGAAGTAGCTTCAAAGTTAGATAAAACATTTTCCCTATCGAATGACAATGTCACATACATATTGTGTATTTGCTGGTTGCAACACTTCACTGAAGCCATATGACACTTATATTGAGTGAAATATTCAAACCTATTGTTTTATGACTGTAGCATTACAAGAAATAGAAAATATCTAGATGCCTTTTGAATCATTTTATACAAATTTCCCTGTAATGCAGCAGGGCATATTTGGGATCTTTGGAAACCTTGGGATCTCCACTAGAATTTAAAATCCAGTTCTGTCAGTTTGAACAAAGTTTGGCAGTGCAGCAATGCCTAACTCAAGGATGGGAGCATGCAGTTAAACAGTCATCTGATTTATTCGATTGGGTTTCCTTTAGGAGGAGCAAGAAAGAGAAGAGGCTTGTCCCCCACCTGTTCCAGATGCAGCCCCAGAATTTGACGAGCCACCACCCGAAATCCACCGGCCGCTGCCTGAAGTACCACAAGAAGTACCTGAACCACAGGCACAGGTGCACCACTGTGATTTAGCTAAATGTTTATCGCACCATTGGGTAAAGCAACATTCATGCAAAATACAAAGAGAGATATTTTCCCACTTAAGACTTGTGCAGTCTGTCCATCCAGACAGTTTGTGTGATTTGTTGAGGTTTGACAGACGACTGTGATCTTCTCTCTCTTGGCACCCCGATACACTAATGCTGGTTGGATATCCTGTTGTGGAGCTCAAACTGTGCAACTCTGGAGATGAAAACCCAGCCAACACTATTGTACAGAAGTGATGGAGGGGCAAGGGACTTTGCAACATACTGGAAACCTCGCCAAATAACAGCGAAACTATCTGTATGTGTAGACTGCGATAGGAGTTAGTGGAGAACTCATTTGCATTCATCCGTGGAACTATTATCACTCGTTATTCTGCAATTCTTCCCTAGGCTATGTCGAAATCATCTCAGATAATCTCCATTGCCAAAAAAATTGAAAGGAACATGTGAAGAGGCCATGATTTAACCAAAGATTTTCTGTGATTTCTCTAGGAGGAGCCAGACTACGAGGAGCCGCCGTCCTTGCCCCCACGCGCTGATGATTTCCTGGAGCTGGACGAACCCCAGCCTCCCCTGCTGCCCGACAGACAGCCAGAGCTGGAGGAGGAGGAGGAGGGAGAATATGAGGACATTGATGCACCGCCTCCCGAACCAGGTCAGTCACTGAGCAGGGCTTGGCTTTGCCCTTTGACATATGAAATATTGATTGTCATTGTTTTCCTCTACAGCTGTGGATAATGACTATGAAGACCTGACCTGTGGCCAGACGGCAGTAGCACTTTATGACTATCAGGGAGGTATGTAAAAACACTTTACTCTTTCATTTTGTTCAAGAGTATGACTTAAGGATCTTAAGGATGTCACAAAAATCAATACTTAGGTACCAAGTCAAGAACAAAATTTGAATAGCATTACCAATACTAGTGAGAATTGGTAGTACTGATGCAACTTGATACCTCAGTCTGTATCTCAGTGTATCTCAATGTTTATATAGTGAAACACTTAAAAGTTGATTTTTTAAAATCCCCTCTCAAAACTACTTCCTAGCTAGCTTTTAAACAATGTATGTTTTATATTGTTTTATTCCTTTTGGTGGTGCTTGGGTTCTCCACCTAGTTTTCACTTCTTCACTTCGAGAACTTTCAGTTCTCGCCGTGGTATCCAATCAGGTACTGAGAATCATGGCATTTCACTGGTACTGCTATCAACTACCAAAATTTAGTTATGATTTGTGACATACCTAATGTATTAATCTGTCAACAATAGTGAGGACAAATCTTCTGGTGTGTTTTTCATGCAGAGGCAGATGATGAGATCTCCTTCGACCCAGATGATGTCATCACCAACATAGAGATGGTGGATGAGGGCTGGTGGAGGGGACAGTGTCATGGACGTGTTGGTCTGTTCCCCGCGACCTTTGTTAAGCTGTTGTAAGGAGTCCCATAATCAGGCTTTTCTTGTAATAGCACATCTGAGAGACTTCTTTTGATCCAAGAACTCCTTGCACAAGACACATTTATTCAATATCAAAACACATATATTGAGTCTTTCTGCAGCAGGAACAAGAGCATAGAATGGGAGGATTAAACACATCATTTTTGTGCCAAAAAGTTACTGATCAATTGATTGAAATACTTTACTGCACTGTGATGTTTGCTTTTGGTGTGTATCTATGGTAATCAAAGTCAGCATGAAAATGTTGGCAATTTTCTAATAGTTTTGTGCAATCAACATCAATAAATCCATATCGATGGACCTTATGTCTTCAGTGAACTGACTGGAGTCAATAAAATACTTTTCTGTATCCCTTCTGTGCTAGACATTTTTATTGCAATCCATTATTCATCACTGACAACTTACACTGGTAAGAAACCAAATTCTTACAAACTGATTAACATATAGTGGAATACAAAATGGCATGGGATTAAATGCTGATTTTCCTCTGAAACCCCACTGATTTAATTTGCAGCAACAAACACGTGAATAAAATCCACTGCAATGATGCATTAACCAGCTCTGAAGTCAGACATACTTTTATGTACATCTGATTTCCTTAGACTCAGACCAGCATCAAATGGAAACTGTGCTTGCTTTCCTGCAGTGAAATACTTTACAATAACAGGCTCTGTGATAAAACCATGAAGAAAATGTGATCATCCACTGTCCAGGAGGGGATTCCAAAGCCTCAAGTCCACATTAATCATGTATACACAAAAGGAATACATGACATGATCCCAGTCCCCTGTGTCACGTGTTCTGAAGGCAAAGCTTAAGGTCCTTTGGTTTCTCCTTTTTTTTTTTTTTTACCAGGCAATACCCTTCTTATTGGTATGGCCTTTTTTCTTTGCCATCCGTTTGCCTTTCAGTTTCTTGGCCTGCCGCTGGCTCATCCATACAGGGTACTGTCCATGTTCATTCAACTGAGTCTTCTTGTTGCGCTTGCTGTCCATGTCCATTTTGCCATCTGCAACACAAAACACAAAATTAGTCTAAAAAAGATATTACTATCAATATGCTGTGCCCCACAAACAAAAACATAATATGACTTTGTGCCTTTGTGTGCAAACAACTTCATCAAGTAATGTTAGTGGGCCAGTAGGTGCAATAGTATACTGATCACTGTCAAATGACATGTTTCCCGAACTTCATGAATGTGATTATGTTTTTGAGGTTCTGCCAATTCCTTGAAGCTTAATGTCATTCCTCAGCAGCCCTGGCTACACTCCCAAACAGTATGCTCCATTTAGTCATACAGAGCATTACCAGTCTGATGCAGCTGTATGCACCTTACTGGCAAATCTACAGAATCGATTATAGTGGTGGTCTCAAATTACTGTGTCCTGCAAAGGAAGTACCTTAGCAAGACACCAAGTGTCCTTCATTTTCACTTGACTACCAGTTACATTCAAACACCCTTTTGCAGCCACTTTCTTAACATCACACTGGGGTTATAATCTAATTCTCCATGAAGGCGGACATAATAATAATAAACTTAACTTACACGTGGTGGGATTCTGACCTGATTAGAGTAAGTAAGAGTACGTAGAGTAAGTAATACTAGCTGAAGGTTATAATTTGTATACTCCTGCAAAGTAGTACTGAAAACGGTTAAAGCTGTATGACAGTGACAGCGTTTAGTCCTTGCTGGTCAGGATGTGTTCAGGTTCTCACTCACCATCATCAGCATCTGCATCCTTCATGTCAACGTCCTTCTTCTTGACCTTGTCTGATGGCACCACTGTGGCAATCTCCTGCATGTCATTCATGACGACCTCTCCTTTGACATCCATAGCCAGAGCCTGTTTCAGACGGGCCAGCTCTTTGGGGGCGTTTTTCTTCCTCTTCTCGGCGCGCATCTTGCGCTTCCATTTGCTCCGCTGACTTTTAGCCATCTTGGATGTGCTGGAAAAACAACGCACCAATCACCAGTTAAAATGGGTTTATTACGTACTGTTAACTTATATCGTGTAGGCTCTACACATACACAAAGCATTAAACTAACCCACAACTAAACCCGTTATATTTGAAAACCGTGCCTGAGTAACTTTACTTTTATGCTGATTTAGTTGTTGTCACAAAATTGTAGTAATGTCAAATCACTTGTCTCTAATTTAAACAGCAGCATTTCTAGCATGTTAGCTACTTTAGCTCGCAAGCTATCCAACTGCTATTCATGGAACAACTCTCCTCAAAACAATCACTTCTCGGATAATTTAACAACCCACGTAGTGGACTTCTAACAGTAAAATTCAACAGTAATAAACAATGAGCTGTAACTTACGTATAACTACTGAAGTTGATGAAAATTCTCCGTGGAAGACAGAAACACAGACCGCACACGTGTTTACAAGACAGGGAAAAAAAACGATGACGCGCTTTCGAAGAACCAAGAAGATGATTGGCTGTTGCAGTCAAGCCAGAAGACCGCAGCGTCTGATTGGTTACCCCTCCAAATCCAGGAAGCTCGACGCATCGTAAACAAAACGCTGAACCCACAAACTGATCTGGCTCTTTATATTGCACTCAGCAGTTGAGTTAGGTAAACCTGCTGAACGTAAAGCTGCAACCTATATCATTGTTGCTTTCAGCCGGTCGCTTTAAAAGAAACAGAAAGCGACCATGAGCAACTTTTCTGCCTCTCTGGCTCCTGCTCGCAGCCTTGGCTCAGTGCGCCACAGCCCCGTGCTTTCTTCAAGTTTAGCACACATACTCAGCTTGTTGGACACAGCTGCCGATCAGCTTGTGGTGCACAAAGATTTCCAAGCAGCTTTTGACACATGCGACAGAGGGTTGGAGAGTCTTGCCAACCTGGATCAAGAAGACAGCAGGTAATTAAGTGGGCTATACTTCTAATATCACTGTATGTGTTAATGGACTCACACTTGCCTTGTGTTAGCTGGAAACGATCTCTTTCTGTTTTGCTTAACCCTCTTACTTAACTGTTTTATCCCTCCAGGCGTGGAGAGTTTAAGGCAGCCCTCTGCATTTTAGGGATTCAGGCACTGGCTGAGATGAATCAGTGGCATGGTGTACTCTCTTGGATCCTTCAGCATTATGAGTGCCAGGAAGAAATACCTGCTAAGATAATGCAAATGTGGTAAGATGGAACTCGGTTATGGCTCCCATGTCTTGCACACCAGTCGCAGGCACATAAAGCAGACATCAGTTTAAATGTTGAACATGAAACAAATTAAAACCACCAACTTGTTTCTGTATTCATATTCTCTTGTTTTGACAGCATACTTCTCTACACCAAAGTGGGTGAGCCAGCTATGATGCAGGAGGCAGCCAGACTTTGGCTGCACTGCCCATCCAACAGCAGGATAGCAGGGTATGGGACAGTCACAGAGCTGTACCTGTTGCATGTCCTCGTGCCTCTGGGTCATATGGAAGAGGCGCGGGAGTTGATTCTTGGCGAGGTAGGCAGTGGCGCTTTCACAGAGGACCAGAGGCAGATAGCGCTGGATGTTGTAGAGGAAAAACAGCGTCAAAATCAAGAACCACCTCCGGATCCCAGCCCCAGCCCAAGCCCTGAAGCCACTGCACATACTGTTTCACGTCAAGGTCACAGATTTCAGTTCATACTCAATGACATGGCTTATAATGAGTCACATAATCAGCAATAAATGAATGAGCCTCTATTTCTGATTGTGTTTGTTTATGTTAAGCAGGTGCTGTGATCCAGAAACTTGAAGCCATGCTGAGGACTTTATACAGAAGATTGTCGATCAGCGTTGGCTCATTCCCTCTACGGAGAGTGTTTCTGGCTGTTGTCCTTCTCTACATGCTTCTTGTTCGAATAGATCCAGGTTGGCCAAACTACACTCTTTGTATCCTCAGCACCATGCAGGCTCTTCTAAGAATGAGAAATTTGCTTTTTGGTTGGCAGTAAATCAATACATTTTCCCTATTCCTTGTCCACAGCTCTTCCATCTTCATTCATCTGGATTTCCAAACTTCTTGAGCTGCTGAAACAGATGTGGAACGCTATGTTTGCGCCGTACTACCAGGCACTTTCTCAGAGCAAAAGACTGTGAATTTTTTTGTCCTAATGTTTTTTTTGTTCATTGTCTGATCCTGTGTTCTGTGTATTTGATTATAAGTTAACAGTCCACCATTGAGTGATGGATTATGAGAAAATGTATCAAACATTTTGTGATTTTTTTCACTTGTGTGATTTTACCAAAAATGTAAATGTTATTCCAATTCTTGGCCAAACAGTATAAGTGTACATGTGTAATTTCCTTGACTCAAAAGAGATGTCCTCATGTAAATATATCATGAATTTCCTCATAAACAGAAACAGATTTTTATTGATCCTAGCAATAGGCTTTGTGAGTTATTCATATTTACCGGACTGTAGTATGGAACTGGAAAAAGAGAGGGAAAAATAATTAACCTGT
>OMLF01010239.1:0-17894 GCA_900302615.1 Holocentrus rufus
TTAACGTGACTTGGAGTGTGCCTCAGTGGGTGGGTGGGGGCGGCTCGTATGCAGTCTACGTACAATCACAGCTAAGGTGCCATGAATTATTCTGGTGATGCTTGCAGTGTGAAGAATATCAATCAATCTCTTAAGTGTTGGATGCTTCAGGGAACATGAGCACAGGATGGACACTTCACTGATGTGCAGCACGCATGCGTGAAATTGTACTTCTCACATCACTGTCTTAGGTCAGTCAGAGTGATTTCCATCGGACATTATATAAAGACACTTCGAAAATAGAGAAATTAAGTGATATTAACACTCACTTAAGATTCTAGATGGCTGTCTATTTCAGTACGCCGATTCGTCCAAAATGCAAGACACAGTTCTAAATTAAAATACGTTTTTTTTTGTGGAATGTCACCTCTCAACTGTGGTGTGAACATGGTACTAAAAAAAGAAGGAATCCAGCCATTTGGGATGTAACGGACGCCCGCTGAACAACCTTGGAAGGCTCATCTCAATGTCAGTGCCTTTGGTTAGAGACCGGCCTTGTTTACACTTAGAAGAGAGAGTTTGGGTCGGTAAATATGTCTTGATTGGACACACATTCTGTATTGCTTTGGCAGAGGCTGATAAAAGAATTGTCGAGATCCTAATCAAGATTGCTGCTTTTGCAATTAAATTTGACAGAGGAGAATCAGACCTATTCCTCTGTTGTCATTATTCTTCCAAAAAAAAAAAAAAAAAAAAAGAAAAAGTTATCCCTTTTTCTTCATCCGCAAAACCTTCAAGTCACTGCAATAGCTCTGTGTATTCCTCTGTGTTGTTGCACTGGGGACGCAGAGAGAAAATTGTGGTCGCCTTGGATTCTGTTGCTCTGTATTGCGAAAGCTTAAAGGTTTTTGGTGAGACAAACAGGCGGGAGCACAACGCTGTGTTCAGGTTCTCCAAAAATTGAGTCATCTGCATGTAAAAACTGTTCACTAGCTTGTCTCACTCAGCCACATTAATTATATTTTTATGCAAATCAGAGTCAGAATCGCATCAATTAGGTAAATGCACTGGAATTTGTCTTGGTGACATTGGTGCAGGGAGAATTTGATAACTTGGTATAACATGCCGTCTTTTGCATAATACTGACACAACATAGTGCAAGGACAACAGGACATTGCATTCAGCACAAACAGGCGGTTGCAAGACAATAGACTGCACACATAGCTCTGCACATATACATTGAAAAAGTCAATTTTCAATTATACTGATGTCAGTAGCTCTAATGAAAAGAAGAAGATACATGAAAATCCTAACCTGTAAGCAATGCAAGACTGTTCTAATATTGAAAAGCTGCATTCAGTTTGTTTGGTGTACAATCCAAGGTTAATATACTGCACTGTACAAAGAGAAATATTAGCCATGCCTATAAAGAGGGGGGGAAAAAAACACATTTCAAGCGATGGGCTGGTAAAATAATCAATTTTTCTGTTTGAATTTCTGCCATTTTAAATTTGATCATGGCAAGAGGCTCGAGTGTAAAATGATTGTTCCACAGCCAAACAAATGTCAAACAATTTGTATTGAGTCTGGGATGGAATCAAAGATTGAACCATAAATTGAACCTTTTTTATGATTCTGACACTATTACAACTGGTGGCGTATGTCCCCAATATCATTTGAGCTTGCACATTAAGGTGTGACCATTTATTTTTCTCTGCAGACTGCTTTGAAGTGAACACTGTGAGAAGCATCCAAAAGGACACAGTACTCTGGTGAGTCTCTACCATTTTGAAATTAATACCCTACGCACATTTACATAATATGGTGCTACACATAGCAGTCTGACTATGATAATGAAGAGAGACTGATAGGGAAGGCTTTGGTAATAACATGCTGGAAATACATAAAAACAAACAGTGCAGTGTTCCCTGTTTTCTTTTTTTCCCCCCATATATTAATTCAAATAGAAACACAGACGAATGCAAAACACGTCACGTTGCTCTTTTCCTCCCTTCTCTATCGCACGCAGATCTATACACGCATTCACATGCACGCAGACAGAGGGAGAGAGCTTCCGTAGAGTGACATTATTTTTCCTCTGCAACTATTCACCACCGTTAGCTATCCTCTCACATAGGCAGGGCTGGGCTGGCGCCACGGCTGTTTGCCTCACAGCCTGCGCAATGGGAGTCGGCTCCATTATCAGAGCTACTGCTTCGCCACCCTGCAGCAAACCCAGCATCCTCTGCTCCTGCAGATTTAATTTCTTATCTCAATAGGGAAAACAGCCCCTCTGATGAACAGTAGAAAACACCCTGGGCTGCTGTGAACATGGATCCAAAATACATACAATAGATGGTCTGATAAACTTATGAACACGCATGGCATGATATTCCTCATAGGAATTTGTGGTTGGTAATAGATATTCTGGGGAATTTGCTTTATAAATAATGATTCCGAGAAGGGAAAGTCTTAACTCACCGAAGGCAGGACTGAAGTAGCTTAAAGCAGTTATTTTTGGAAGAGCTATCAGTGACATATCAAAGTCCTAAACAGGCTTCCACATAGATTAATATCATTAATATGTTGCCGTTGTGGACTAGGAAAAGCCAAGCGGTCTTGATGTTATTGATTGCAGAAATACAGACGAGAGAGAGACAATAATTAGGGATTAGGCAGCTCTTCAACCGCTGCGCTCTCACATGTCTCGAGTTTGTTTTGTTGAATGTCTCTTAAGCACACACCACAACCTTTTAGAGAGTCGCCTGAATGACATGTACTCATAAATGCTTTGGTGAAACAAAATCCACGCTTTGTACTGCGGGGCTGCATTGCTCTGCCATTTCCCTTTCTTGTGACAAGTTCTAATTTTTTCATTCTCCATTCAGTAAGAAGTCTGGGTCTCTAATGGGCCCAAAGCATTTAACTTTTTGCAGGTTTTGTGTTGCTTTTGCTAACACTTTCATCAATGTCATGAGCGGCAACTAGAAAAGTAATTGTGTGTCAAATTTTCCAGGTCCTAAAACAAAAGTCATTATGGGAGTTTAAAGTAGTTACATAACCTGATATGCCCTGGCTAAATGAGTTTTCTGTTGAGCAGCGGTTGGGACGATAGCATGATCAGAAATCTTGTATTTTATGGTGATCTGGTGAGTTTGTAGTTGCTGCATGTCAGTAGCAATATCTTCTCTGAGTCTAAGGAGACCTAACCTGTCAAGAGCAATTTATTAAAATTGTTAAACACTCAAGACCTCCTCTTCTTGTTTGAGTTTTCAAGCCTGCAAAAACAAGAGCAAAAAAATACTAAGTTGATAAGCAAAAGCACAAAATTGTTCGAATTCACTTTTAAGCATCTTCTTCAGTAAAAAAAAAAACGTTCTACAGCTGTCATTTTTAATCAGAGGAAATGCAGAAACAGGAGAGCAGGGCTGTGTAGCTCAGTGGTGTTCAGTCAAATGAACGAGCTTCTGATGATGACATGAAATAAAAACAAGAGTTTCTTTTCTGCAACTAAAAAGTTGCAGTGAAAGGATAGATAGAGCAATTAACATGCAGAAAAACAAACTACTGGTTAGATTGTTGGACTTTGTGATAGGATTAGAAAAATAAAGTTTTGAATAAAATTGCTATATCAAACAATATGTTAAAGTGTGTGTGGATGACAATGATGCCAGGCAGACATGTCCTCTAAATCTTTCTAAATGCAGATTTGGAGCCTGATCGTTTGCAGGTGGCGCTGTGAGAGGGCATCGATTTTTCTTAGGTTGAACATGCAACCCTGGCTGAATGCGCTTTTTTTTTTTGCACAGGGGGAGTGTCTGATTTTGCATAGGAAAGGAGAAATTGACTATGTCAGCCGGTTTACCAATTGGGTTAAAATAGAAAGTTAATAAACCACAGTGTGAGCAACAGCAAAACTTTCAAAGCCAAAGGCATGAAACAAACAATGTAGCAGCCATGACTCTTTTTTTTTCAACTGGAGTCATACAAACCCTTTGTGGGTTTTTAATGAGCAGCAAATTGTCATATCAGTGAGGGAAACTGGGGCAAATGCCTCGTTCTTAAGGCTCTTTGAAACAGACGTGAACTCAGGTATTTTCTCTTTGATTTTCCTTTCAGTATGTGAGAAGCGGTAGGTTTCACTGTGCCATTTTATGATCGGCACAAAAGAGGATCATTGATTATCCACACTTTTAATGAGAAAGTGATTATAGTCTCTGTTGGTGATGAGCAGAGTTTAGGAAATGAGTCTGACACATTTGACACCTTATTACATCTCATGTTATTACATTTTCCAGGACCCAGTGACGGCATTTTCATTTACTTTCCCTCTAAAAGCTGTATTGTTTAAATGCCAACGCTACATTGAACAAAGTTCAAGGCAGGACTAATAGGAATTAATTTCTTATTCATTATTTTCAGTATTCAGGTTTTCACACATCGATTGTTGTCCTCACACGTCCTTGTCAGGGCAAATGTTTCACATTTTGTGGATTTTTGCAGAGAATAAACCATTTCCAAACAGAATTTTCATGGATACTGTAAAAGGTACACAAACAGTCTTTGAATACTGTATCTAAAAGGTGAATGGTGGAAATTTGATTAGTTGAACTACGTGTCAGTTATGCTTGTGATTAAATGTGTGGATTTCCATACAAACCAGTGGACATTTCATTTTGTAAAAGTATATAGAAATGTATTTTTCTTGTTTATTTGCAAGAAAAGTGTAACAGAACAGAAACATGCAAGTCTTAAAACAGAGATGTTGAGTGATATTTATGTTTTGTGCTTTGATTAGTTTTTATTGTTAAAATTATAGAGAAAATTCTGCATTTGTCATTTTTATTCAGGGTCACAGTGGCTTTATGCAGTATCGGTCCAATTTATTTGTACAGCCCTTCATCACAGTTACAGTCTTAAACAGCTTCCCAGTCCCCACGTTATGATAACAAATGATAATGAAAGTTAATATGCGCCGACCGGTCAACTTTCGTTACAAACTTTGGATAAAAACAGGGAAAGTTTTAATTGCGATACTGCAGATTCTTCGGGATTCTGCTGATTATTTGTAATGGATGGCACAATTTAAAATGCTTATTACTGCAGGTAACAATGCTACTTACCTTAAGTTTGATAAAAGGTAGCACAGCCGGTTTCTCAAGGGTATGCTACTACACAAACAATGATTTTTATAGAACCAAATCATTAGCATAATGCTTAATAATAATCAAACAACCCTAAGCAAAGGCATTCCATAAATTATTGATAATTGCCAGCAATGCTGTGGTTATCGGTTATCTTTAAAGAGTTTTCTTTGCAGACGTGACTGAACATTTTCAAGCATTCTTTTTGTGTGTGCGTGCATGTTTGAGAGAGAGAGAGAGAGAGAGAGAGAGAGAGAGAGAGAGAGAGAGACTGTGCCTGTGAATGGCCACCACTGTGAATGTTTAATGCTGCCCTTTACTAAACTGTATAAGACTTGAATCCCCACAGGCCATTGTGCCTCACTTGCCTGGTCAAAAATAGTTTTTTTCTTTTTTCTTTTCTTTTTTTTCCCATTAACATCTCGCAGGAAGAGGCAAAGCCAGACGACATGAGCCTAATATCTAGTTCAATTGCAGGGCTCTTAGATTAACCATTCTATTTCATTAGAGTAAATTCAGTCATGTGCCTAATCAGTACAGCAAAATATAGATTTTCAGCTCATTTTAAAATGAGACTATCTTCATGGAAATAACTGTTTTCATGTCCTTTTGTTGGCAGCTGCTGCTTTTCTTAGGGCGTTATAATTAAACATGGGGAGGGTGCAGCCCTTTTTTATTCTGTGTCAGTTTGAGAAATGGCTGCTGCAGAGCGTGCTGTGTCAAGGCAACGCAACTCGAACAACAGCTAGATTAAACACACAATGGAATCAATTTTTAGGAGCGTGTGTATCTATAGATTTGTGAATTAATCCTCATTACCACAATGACACAGAGGTCTGGAACGCACCGCGGACCGGTTTGTGGAGAAGTTGGGTAAACAGCATCATAACCATAATTCCAATTTATTGCAGACAAGTTTCATCTATTACAACTGCAAATTAAAACGTGTTTAAGGGCATTACATGTTATTCAGTGCAGCTAAAAATAAAACGTACTTACTTTGAAACCGTTCCTTTCTGCCTGCCTTGGCTGAAGCCGTGGCACCCCTGCTGCTTTGCATTTTCAGACCCAATTAATGGCAAACATGGGAGGAACTGGAAGTTAATAGTCAATGTTAAGGTCAATTTAACAGAGTATGTGTACTTTCAGCATCTTTCAAATGTTTCCTGCCACTTTGAAAGCGACACCCCGTCACAAGCTACGCAGTTTTATGGAATTATGGAAAAATAACATATTTTTTCACTTACTCGCCACGTGTCACCGCCCGATTCCTCACCCGCGGCACATTCCCTGATCTGACAGCATCCTCAGGATAAGTCTCATTTGTCATCATTTGAGAGCGTGGACTGAGCCACTCTGTCAGACTTTGCAGTCCAGTGAAAAGGTAAAGGGGGACAGAAAATAGATCTCTTTGATGAACAACAGTTTATGATGGAGAGGTGAGCAAACATGCCCTTCATTCACTGGCTGCATCAGTGCAGCCAGTCATAAAGCTTTAGCAGCGAGTTGCTGTCTGATCCCATGGAGAATCTGCTCGGCTGCAGCCCGATAATGATATCCTCATGTACAGCATGCCAAATGAGATATAATCCCTTTGAATGTTACAAAATGAAAAAAAATTACAAACAAAATTACAGTGTAATTTTAAATTATCCTCTGATATTGAAGATCATTTAAAGCTGATTTGTGTTTCTGCAAAAATCAACTGAGCATCGATGCTCATTTATTCACATTCCAGGGGCCTGGATTTACAAAGAGGTTAAGATTATGTGCGCTAATTGAATCTGGACACCTAGCGCTCTCTCTTTCTCTCGTTTGTTGTCTTTGTTTCTGTCGTTCTCTTTACTGTTAAACAGGGCTGTCTGAAATGATTAGAGCTGCAGGCAGTGATCAGATGTTAGAGTTAACTTCAAAACCACAGAGAAATTTAGCGGCGTATACAACCGAGGGAAGAGAGTTGGTGTATCAACCTGTAGTGAGAAGTTTAAAAATGAAGAGTTTTGCTCCAAAATAATATATCATTTATTTAAAAAAAAATGCCATCCACTTTGCCAAATTTGCTTATAAAATGCTCATTTTTCGATGGCAAAGCCAGTTATGATTTTGAACCATTGTCTGGTGAATTCCAGATTGCAGACACTTGCCAGAATGAATATAAAGCATTTTGGAATGAAACCCCTAAAGTTTTAATTTATGCGCGTACTTTTAAATTATATATGCTGCGTATGTAACAAGTTGCAGCTGCTGCAAAAAACGATTTAAATGTGACAGACAGTGCGGGAGGAGGCTCGGTATGAAAAGTCATAAAGCTTCTCAGTATGACTTTTCACAAAGTGTTATGTTTTAGCAGTTCAAGCTGTGAGTCAGCTTCTCTGGAGAATTTGTGCCAGTGAGATCTGGCATCTCTGGAGACAGATGTAGTGGGACGTCCCAGGCTGCGGGAAGACAGGAGAAGAAGAGTTTCCAGATTAAGAGCACCCTCCTTGGATCCGAACGCCCACAACCGCTTTTGTAAATGACTCAGGAAAACACGCACAGCTGCATCAATTACAGACACATGTCAGTATTATGGTAGATCAAATAAATTAAATCTAATGCATGTGAAAATATAGAGGATAAACTTGACAGGTTGAGACAAGCATAATAGGCATTCATAATAGACTGCATGTTCCCTTTGTTTGAAGTAAACCTCCCCTCATTGTGCAGCACAACGCGAGCGGCGATAAATTATTCAGGTGCTCCCTGATGGCCGCCCATTTACAGCCGCTTGCCTGCGTCGGGCTGGACGTATTCTTCTGCCTTATTCCTCAGTGATCTGTTTTAAAATGGCAGCAAAATACATGTGACCTCTGAGTAGGACGCTGCCTTCACTCTAATGCTTAATTTATTCATTACCCTCTGCCTATATTGGGTATGCTCCACAAAGCCTCTAATAGTAAAAAGAATATGAAAATGAATGCGAGGGAGAAAGGAATACAGATTATTATTATAGCTATATGTAAATAACAAGGTGAAGTATGGCCCCTTATTTGGCCACTCCACCAGCATAATAAGGAGGGGTGAGAGAGGAATTATAGAAGGCAGTGGTCATAGATTAAAACTGCATTTGCTGTACTGTAGCCCATGAAAGGCGCGTCTCTCCAGACGCTGTAGCGTGCCATTTCTCCTCGACGCTGCCCCTTCACCCATGCTGATATGAAGTGTGCTGCAGTGGCTGCCAGGAAGGGGAAGATGGTTGAAAACCCTCTCTGTGAAGCTTTTTTTTTTTTGGAGTGGTTTGAAGTCCACATCTCCGTGCCTTTGCTGCTTAAACTGTTTCAATCCAATACTGTAGATGAAGGTGCAAGACGACAATAAAATGTCCTACTGGGAGAATTTTGAAGAAGCCAGTTCCAATTTTGCACAAAGTAAATGTATAAATTAAAACTTCCGCAGGGACGCAGCATAAAAATTTCTCATATTGCGTGATGCCGTGAGTCTCTGAAGATGATTTGATGAAATGTAATGTGGCTTATGTGCAGATGTGTAGAGATTTTGTTGTTTTTTCTTTAGCATAATTTTTTGTTGAGTTCATAAAATTTCACCGTTTTATCAGCATTGCAAAATTACCGCATCATCGTATAGGAGAGGAAAATATCACTGGAGATTCAAGAATGATATCTCTTACGAAATAAAACCTGAATCATCCTCCTATTATAGGCTTAATGTGCTATATTATAAGTCATCTAGTAAATAAAGGCTCATACTGTACTGTAGAGAGTTACAGACTCTAAGTATACTATTCAAAGCCAGGCTGCAGGCTGGAGAAGAATTTCTGTTGCAGATTTAATAGTTTTCTGAGTGCCTGTAGTCATCGTTGGAGTTTTTAGACACAAATTGAGGTGAAGTCCACTCACTTTTACCTGAGAAGTTGCCCAAAGAAATAGATCAATAATTCCTATAATCACTTTGCCACTGTGACTCCATCTGACTGCTTAAATTGTCTGCCCAGAAAACAAGGTGAGATATGGCCAATTGTTTTTCCAGAAACATCTCACGGCAAGTTGTGAGCAATGTATCAGGTAAATACTGTCTCTAAGTTGAAATAGAAACATGCCTTTAAATTATATTGAGCTGAAATTATGACCGGTTGTATTATCGACCAGGTGTTCCCCAAGACCCTGCCTCCAACTTCCTCTCTGAAATGTCTTTAACGGACTGACTGTCGGTGGAAACTTGTTGCTGCGTTGGATTCCGTGGTCATGGTCACTGGTCGTTAGTCACGCGCCAGTAGCCATTTTGAAACGTGCCCTCTCGTCTGGCAGCAGGCCGCTTACGGAGCAGAACCAGGTTTCGGCACCTGGGTGGCGCTCTGATTAAATTCCCAGCTTGTGCATGCTCCCTTGTGCCGTCTCCTTTTGGCAAATAAATTGGAGTGAGCTGACCTTTCATCAGATATGCACGGCAAGCCTGGGTGTTTAAGCTTGAAGAAACAGACATGTTAAGTTCAATTAATCACATTAATGCCATTACTGCAAGTGACAGGTACTAGATGGTTCAGTGCACCAGCTTCATATTTTGCTCAGCATCACTCCAAGGCACTTCTGTTTGACTTTTCCCTATGGACCGCACTGATCTCTGACCCCCCTCTCACAGACAGAGACTGCTCTGCAGTGTTTGGATCCACTTGAGGACTTTGGTTTTGACTTCTGATAAAAATCCTGGCATTGCATAGCAAAATTGAGGTCGCTGGGAATTGCTGAAGGGGCCGGTTATATGAGATATTTTGAGCAAACTAAACTGAGATGTGGATCTTCTGCACTAAAAGGAAAACAGTGAGACAAAAGTAGAATGAGGCGCTTACGGTTCTAGTAGCATTCAGCAAATCTATAAAGCCCAAGTGGTGGCATTTGCACTAATGCTATGCTAGTTTTGAGGATGCAAAGCAATTCTGAGGTGAATTTTCACCAGTAGTGTTAACAATAATTTTTCTTTTTCTTTCTTTTCAAAACATATATAAACAAAATCATACTGACAGTAAACAAGAATAATTAAGTAAACACAAGTCAGTAAAGCAGTTAATAAAAAAAATGTTTGGATTAATAAAACCAGTAGAGGCAAATCACGTACAAGCCTGTCTAAAAAAATAGGGTTGATTTCAGAGATGTCAGTAATTTTGCCAGCCTAAGCTCTTCAGATAGTGTGTTCTACAGTCCAGGGACCTTGAAGGGAAAAGTAAAATATTAATATCAGTAGTAAAACTAACAGGAAACTAAAAATGCTTAATTAAGGGCAACATGATCTCATCTCTTATTTGTTTAAAAGCTTTGCTGCTGCGTTCTGCAGTGGCTAGTGTACAGATGAGAGAGGAATTTCTCATTTGGACAGGAGGAAAGAGTTATGGAAATCCAACTGAGATTAAATAAAAAACATGAATAGCGCTGAAGGTCAGGGGAAAAAATGGAAATTGAGATTTTCAAGCAAAAAATAACCCCCTGATTTCAAGTAACAGGCCTGAGTGGTGCAAATTAAACAATCTCAGATTTAATATCATTAACTTGTGTAAAGTTTCGAGGAACTGCTCTATGGCTTCAAGCCCATCATTAAGCCGGGTTAAGCTGCTGCTATGATTTGACAGAAATCTTAATAATTTCATTACAGTTTGCAAATGAAAACCTAATTGCAAATGTGTTTTAAATTTGGTATCAGTGGGTTTAAAGGTTGGAAACAAGTAGGAGTTTGCTGTGAAACAGTGGAAAT
Source organism: Holocentrus rufus (assembly GCA_900302615.1). Classification (NCBI taxonomy): domain Eukaryota; kingdom Metazoa; phylum Chordata; class Actinopteri; order Holocentriformes; family Holocentridae; genus Holocentrus; species Holocentrus rufus. Next base: position 10,863 of record OMLF01010239.1, read on the forward strand.
AGATAGCCTTTTTGCAAATAATGTGAACAAGTGAGAGCGTATATATTGAAAAACAGCATGGAGCCTAAACATAATACCTGGGAAACACCACATGAGAGATCCAGTGGAGAAAATGATGTACTACCTCCAGTAACGGAAAATGATCTATCAGCAAGATGCGGCCTGAACCCTCTGAGGGCGTTAACTGTGACACCAGCCCGTTGGTTGAGGTGATCAAGCAAGATGACATGGTGGACGGTGTCAAATGTCGGACCAAGATAAAAAAAAAAAAAAAAAAGGATTATAACAGAGCATCATCAGCATGAACAGCATGGACAGCCAGCTTCTGTGCTGTGGAACGCTTTAAAGCCTGATTTAAATTAGCCAGGTTATTATTATTCATAGAAACTATCAACTAGGACTGACTGCTTTCCCTAAAACGGTGGAGGAATAAACAGTTTGTATAAAATATGTAAAAATGCAGCATTGTAATCAGTGGCATGCTGCACATTAGCAGGCAACAGCTTGAAATCTGGTACTTCCTATTCAAAGGACATTCAGTCCAGGTAAAACGACTGTGGAGTGATGCGCACCTTTGCAAATGAAATAAATTTACACACATTTAAGAAAGACGTATTTCCTCATTGCACTGTAAAATCTCCAAAGGCTCGGCGGAGAGCGATTGACATTTTCTCCATTATATGCGAGGCGATGCCGAGGCTTACTTTAACATTTCATGAAGTCGCCTGTACTTCACTTGAGTTGACTTGTTCCACCTCACACAATTCCAAATCCATTATAGATGGCTAGCTTGGGTACGCCGGCAGTACATATGTTTACAACTGTCAAATGTGCCAGGAGGACTCATAGGGAGTGCTGGAAAAAACACCTATCCATCTGAGCTGGATGGATCTCAAAGACCTTGGTGCAATGTTATCTCCCGAGTATATCAATAATACATACTGAGATAAGTTTGCCTGAGTGCTTAGAATCAAAAACAGTGCAACCAAGGTAGAAGTTATTGTCGGGAATGGTTGGCAATTCACATTCAGATCATGACTTTCCACGTAAGTAGTTAAATAGATTGTGTTTCCCGTTCCAAACATATTGAACATTTGCAGCCAGCTTTCATTACCTGCCGACAAAGCGTTCATTGTTAATTATTTCATTATAGTTCGGATAGTTTGGAGAACCTTGTTAGTGCAAATGTTTTTGAATATTTATATTTCTAAGAAAATCCATTTCCCAAAGTGATTGAACTGATAATGAATTAACCCACTGGGGGAAACTGTAATAAAATGATTGTGGAGATAAAGAGATGGCAGATAGTCTTCTGTCATCTTTTTGAAGATAAAGAATAAATGTTCAGTTCTCTATCTGCTAAACTAGTTCAATTTTTGAAGGTCCTTTAGCCAAGTACTAAATTTTACTCAGGAAAATATTGTTGATGCATTGGGTGAAATGGATTTTAAGATTACTGTCGAGTGGATGAAAGCTGTCCCGCAATTAAACTCAATGCACTGCACCATGTTGAAAGCAGCCTTTGATTCTACGGTTCAAGACTGCATTGGGCACTGAGGTGTTATGGGTATTTCGCTTTTAAGTGCACGGTTTCAAATGCGATTAATAGTTGATGTTTTGGGGGTTCTGGAGCTAAGTATTTGTTTTAAGGAGCAGTTTTTCACTACCCAAGACATCCAGTGAGACTTAGTGCTGCTGCCCTCTAACATGTTTTTGCTCGAGAGGTTTTCATTCCAAGTCCTTTTGCTGGGCAGCTCGCAGCTTCTACTTCCATATTCTCACAGCGTTGTCAGATTAATTTATCTGTCTTATATGCAAACCAAAAAAAAAACCACAAATGAAGTACAGTGACGTTTTTTTCGATCCTGCAGGAGTGTAAGAGGAGAGCAAGCTGATGTGAGGAAAGCAGATAAGCGCTCCGTATTCCCTCTTTGACACAGTGGAAATGATCAGATCAGAGCTCATCTCTCCTCTGTTCAGTCTCTTCATCCTTCCTCTTGTCTTGACAGGCAAACCCTGTCACAGAGAGCAATAAATGCAATAACGCAACGCAAATTACAGGCGCCGTAAATATTATAGGATCTAAAACAAGTTCACTGTTTCCATGAGGGTAGGAAATGAGAAGCTCCGGGTTTTTAACCTGTTTTGTTGGTGAGTGTGTGCACCACCACCTCCACAGCCTGTCAAAGTGACAGCTCTGGCAGAGCACAGGCACAACTCTGACATTATTTACACATGGTAAATAAGGAAAATATCTGGCTTGCCAGTATGATTCATAGTTAGTCCCAGCTCTTGTTTACAGACAAGTTGTCACATTCATTTAGCAAATTATGCCCATGCTAGGGGCACAGTAAAATGGTTTTGTGTTCCCACTTTACTGGGGGCGGGGGGATAATAAAAATAATAAAAGTCTTCTTTTTTTTTCCTCTCAGCCACCGAATCTGTGGACTCAGAATTCCTCTTTTCATTGATCCTTGTAAAGGGATTATGTAGCAAAGGTGTCAATACTTTATTGCATTTTTGTAAGTATTCAATTAATTGAACAAAATTTCAACCAGCTAAAGGCGTCTCCATTACTCTCTTGTAACCCTGCTTAAAGGCTTGTATGTAACAGGATATGCTAATACTTGTCTTACTAAGCCCTTGTAATCTCCGTGCATGAATTTGTGAACAGAGGACCATGTCTTTTCCACATAAATACTGATGGTACAATATAACTGCATGGGAAAAAAATAGTCACTTGAGTTCCTGTGATTTTTAAATGATCCCACAGAGCACTTTACAGTAAACTACAAGCTGTACAGTCGTGCTCGTAAGGATGCCAGGCAAAACCCACAGTACACTGAATTATGACTGCATTATTTTTAAAAAATGAACAGTTACAGTGCAAAGTATGATTCATGTGTGAGCACCCTCCACTGTAATAAATACATTTTCCTAGAGAGACACTGCACACCATATGCTTATGTAGGAGTCAGTGAACCATGAAATCACTTGGTTTTCATGGAGCAGATTTGCATCCTCAGGTTAAAGCTCAATGGGCCAAGTGAGGTAGTTGTAAAACCTTCATTTAGCATATCAGAGCTGTCCTGTCTTATTATGGCTGGACAAAATGATGAAAAGTGCTACAGTTACTGAAATAACTATGCAAGCTAATGAAATGAGACACATGCTGACAACAGGACCCCTTCGCAGTGTTTATAAGCAGTCGCATCATTCTTTATTATGACTTACAGCAGTTCGCGTTCATGTTATTCGCAATATTTTGGTAAGTTGGCAAAATGTGATCGGAATATGAACTATTAACTATGTTTTTGTAGTTAAAAGAGTGCACAGAATGGGAAATGGATCTGTTTACTGACAAATGCATCACTGTTCTGAGTTATAAGGGTTGGTCAGGAAATAGGACTCCTTTACTGAGAACCATTGCATGCATTCATAACATTCATGCAATACATTACATGTAAGGGAACTAGTTAAGGCCTCAGGAGTTGGTTTTTTTATCCTTTACCCTGCTGATATGGCATGAACATCTCCCAGAAAATATCCATATCATTCAGTCTGGTGCTGGTGCCAAAACCTGTACACAATGTGTCCTTAAGATTTATAGACCTGCCTGTGAAAAGATTACACACATAATCGGGGGAAGCACATTGTACAACCATCCCCTGGGAATTAGGGAAATGCGAAATATAATCCTCTCAGGCAACGTGGTTTTACGTGAAAAATGTGGCTTGATTTTTGATTTAAAACGTTCAGAGCGTTTATCATCAAAACGGGGATTTTGAGAACGTGAAAGTTAGCCGTGGCATGTGAAATACAGCGGAGAAAGGAAATAAAAAAATGCACTTTTCATTAGATGCCAAGTCCTGAGCCAAAGAAAATGCCATCTTGAAAAAAAAACAACAACAGAGGCACCTTTCATATATGAAATGGACATTTATACATCAGAAAGTCTCAAAGTCTGCCTCAAAAAGGAATAATACAAACGCTACTATGACTACCACTAAAACTACTTCCACCACCACCACCAATGCTGCTGCTAATATGGTCACTTTGCTCACTTTTCAAAACACAGTTACAAATTAATCCACAAGAGTAATGTAGCTCCTTTCATTGTATAAATATCTAAATATGTTCAAAGACAAATAACTTTATATTTATATCAGCTCGCTGCGATTTAATGATTCATCACTTGCCAGTCGCTTTGGATTAACACTGCATTTGGATGTTTGATGTTTAGCGAGCTATGACCTACTAGGAGTGCTTTACAAGATTTTGGCTGATAATATCTCTAAAACATGCCCCAGTCCTTCCCTCAAGTATTTTTAGCGGAACTGGAGCCAAATCATTTGAAATAAAACTCACAGCATTAACATATGCAGGAGAGCATTTAAAGCGGCGATTTACAGTTATCATTTTGACATGACTTTTTTCGGGGGGGGATTGAATGAGTGCTCTAGGTCTCGTGTGGCTTTATTAATTTAAATCTGGGGCTGCACGGCGTCCCAGACCGTGTTGAATCCCGATCACAGCCTGATGCCATATCTGGTTTTGAGGATTCAGGAGTCATACAAGCAGAATCCAATTGCGTGCGCTTCAGACCTGTCACTGAATGCGTCTTGGCGTAATTGAATGAAGTGGCACTGGAACAACTAAATGCACCTTCATCTAACAGACTTAACAGAATCTCAGCGTGCGATGCGCTCGGCTTTATCTGCTCAGCCCCGAACCTGAATAATTCACCTTAATCATCACTGAGGGTTTTCATGATTTCGACCCGCTCCTTTAGTTGCAAGCCCTCTCCTCGTACCCTTGCCCTCCAGCGGCAGATTCATGAGCATTGATTGGCTACAATGTGGATGCACACACACCCTCAGACACACACACGCACACAAACACTGTTCTTCTTTGACTTGACCTCTAATGCCAAAGGTTTGCAGAAGCTAATTATTCAATCAAACCGCTCCTACAAGCAATTTTCCTTGAAACTCTCTCCTCTTATTTCAAATAAAGAGCTCGGCTAAGTCGGAGCCATGCCGGTGGGATAGCGCCGTTCATTAGAGTCTGATGGTGTTTTAGATTAGTGGAAACTGCTCAGACAAAAACAGATGCTTGTCCCACATAATCGCCTCGGTTTTATAGTTGTTTATGTCCCTAAACGACTCGAAGAATTACGCGCACCTGCAAACAGGAGGGATGCGGCGGATCCATTCGGGCACATTAGGTCTAATTTTTGTGACATCTTTTCAATACGGTCACGGATCCGGGGGCGCCGCCGCCTCGAGCTCCCCTGTTAGTTAGACGCAATTACAGTTCGACTGAGGCGAGGCCGCTTCTGAAAATTCATAAATGCATCGTGTGATTGATACCTCGGCATAGACTGTACAGTACATGATCTCGCGAGCAAATCAAGCCATCAATCACGTGGCTGACATGAACTGCAAATTACCGTAACCCCCCCCCCTCTGAAGAAAGAGAAATGTTCTGTTGGAGTATGGCCGCGCTGATATGCTGAGGATGCGTTTGACCTCCGAGTTATGACAGCCATCGGGCCATTCTACACCTCCGAACGGCCTCACTGTTTCCTGAACGAATGGCTCTGTCCGTCCACTGCTGAGTCATGATGACTTTGAGAATGTCCTCTCACAAGCGTGTTACAGCTGGGCCTGCTTTATTACTCGTCTTCATTTCAAGCTTGATCATTACCGCAGTTAGGGAAAGGAGGAGGGGGAAAAAAAAAAAAAAAAGATACCGCAAACCAAAACCTTTGCCTCAGTCAGATAATTAAAAAATAATTAAATTCTGTGATTAATACACAAAAATCTCCTCACTTGACTATCGTGAAAGTAATTTCCTATATTGCTGTGGCCTATTAAAATGCTTACCTGATGGGGGCTCTGGGGTTGCCGCTGCTCCGTCAATACTTGGATGCGGTATAGCGCTGAGAATGAAGACCGCCTCCAATATAAGTGCGTTCACTAAAATCTATAATTGATTATCGCTCCGAGGCTTGTTTTTGTCTCCCTAGATGGTCTGCAGGTCTGATATAATGAGATGCCTCACGGGCTTTTTCAGTTTCCTTTACACTTTTCACTGCAGGTGATGTTTAAATGGAAGAAAACCCGCCGCTCCTTTTACAGTGTTTGTACAGTTTTGTTTTTTAAGCGGAGATGGAAACAGGAGCCGATTGTTGTTGAAGGCTGGAAAACGGCGTTCACGGTGTTGGAGAAACATAAATTGTGGACACATCTATGACTGTTTATAATCAAGTTACACTTTTCGATAGGAAAAACACACATTTAGCACATTGCATTCTGTTTCTCATCTCCCCCGGGGATGTATTGCGTGTTTTGGTCTTCATCAGCCTGAATTTGGATTCCATATGTCAACCTGGAGTTTGTATTCTTTTACACAAGATATTTTTCATCTCTCTTTGAATCTGGCTGACCGCACTGTTTATGCCACTCATATCAGGTCTTCTCTGAGGGATTGACAGAAGGAAAATAACTGTTGTGAGGTAAATAGAGAAGTCATATTCCCTTCTGTTGTCATACCAGAGCAGTCTGAGGATTGAGGCTGGCAGCACAGGAGGATAACTGTCTCCCTAACAACTGCCTTTGTCTCGCACAGATATGAAGGAATCAGTGATGGATAATGACTTGACAGAGTGTGTCCTTTGGCCAAAGTTGCCTCGCGCTGAGGATTTTTTCCCTTTTTTTTTCATCTTTTCACTTCATATAAGGACCCAGGGAGGGAGGGAAAAAAAAAAGAGAGAGGTAAAATCTTGTGGCTGTGAGGGGAAAATGGAACAGGAAAGTGGAGTGTTTGATACAGTGAAGGAAAGCTGTGCCGGAGATTAAGTGAGACAGTCCCGTCCTGAGCTGACCTTGGACTTATCACGCTGTGCCAGGTGATGATTTGATGCTCGGAGCCTCCGATAAAAACTGAAAAATCAGTTGTTAAGCCATTGTGGACAATTGAAGGACATCTTGTTAGAAACAAATTTACAACTTTATGCACCTCCCAGCG
>OMLF01010241.1:0-10012 GCA_900302615.1 Holocentrus rufus
ATAATACAATTGCTGTTTCATGTATTGTTTCATACTGCAGCTGCTTCAAAATCAAATACAGTAGTCATTATTACAGACTGCAGAAAATTCTGTCTTAAATGTTCTGCAGTACAACCAAGGGATGGCTTCAGTCTACACGATATACTCCTACACCACTTGGCTTCTCCTTTAACTTCCCCAGTAAACCTTGATTCATTTGATTAACAATTCGAGTCAGACTAGAGGCTGCAAATAAACTGTATTTCACGAGAAAAGGGTTTATGTCACAATTATAACAGAATGAAGTTGTGGAAGAATCACTCAACCAATGCCTGTAACACCTGTAAACATGCTTGGTGTGAATGCACTTTAGATTTACGCTTGACCCACAATCGCCTCACCCAATTATTTCTGACCTCACCATTAATGCCAACAACAGCAGGCTAATTCAATGGCCTGCTGGCTTGAAACAGCCTGCTACTACAAACTTCATTACAAAGTGCTGCAAAGTTACAAAGTGCTTTACAGATGAAATGATGAGACAGTTAAAATGATTAAAAAGGAAAGTCTGAGAGGGAAGTCTCTAAAAGTGATATATGTAAATAAGGACTTTGAGGCAGCAGATCTAATTTCATCATGCAGGTTGTTCCGCAGCTCTGACTGAGACGCATGACGAGAGGAGCCATGATTTCATGCTGCATTTTGACTCATAAGAGATTAATAGGTCTGAGACTAGATAATTGCCTGAAGGGAGTCAATAAAATTTTTAAATCTTTTATGAATTTTAACTGGATGTCAAGACAATGGTGATGTAGTCATTCTGCCAGGACCAGGTTAGAAGTCTTGCAGCTGCATTGCATACTTGTTGCTTTGACAAGAGGAGAAAAGATTGCAGTAGAGATGGTTAGAGATGATTCTCAACGGGAAAGAGCAAGCCTGAGCAGCTTTCTTCACATTCTTCTAAAAGTGCAGATCTGGATTAAACAGAACACATACACACACACACACACACACACACACGTTCATCTGTATCCAGCCAATGTGTGTGTGTGTGTGTGTGTGTGTGTGTGTGTGAGAGAGAGAGAGTCGTGGGGTGGGGGTCGGTGGCGGTGGAGCTAACTGATGGTGTTTGGGTGCAAAATAAAAAATTATTTTTATTTGATTTATTCTCTTTAAGGTGGAGAAAAATTTGGCATATCCAGCAATTTATGTCAATAAGAATTGCTGAGACCTGTTTATCTGCTGGGTCATTGGGTTTGATGGGAGAATATAGCAGTATGTCATCAGCAAAGCAAAGTTTCCAAGAGGAAGGAAATAAGATATGACCTGAAACTGAGCCTTGGGGAACACCACATGTAAAGTTTGCTGTGGGAGAGGTGTCTTTTCCAAAACAACACATAATGTTCTGTGAGTGAGGTCATATTGAAACCAGTCAAGTGTGGTATCAGACCAGAGTTTTCAGGTGTTTGGAATGGCCTGGTCATTGGTATTACATGCAGTACTGAGATTTAAAAGAGCCAAAACAGAGAAATCACCAACATCAGCAGCACTGAAGTAATTGGTAGAGACATTGAAGACAGCAGTCTGAGTACTGTGTAGGGCTCTAAAGTCAGGCTGAAACTACTCAAACAAGTGGTTCATAAAAGAAAACACTTTGGAAGAGAAACTCTGAAAGACCTTTGATATGAAAGATTTTTGACAGGTAGTTACCTAAGACTAAGAGGGTCCAGACTGAGCCAGTGGACATGGAGCTGGTGCTAATAGCAGTAGTGGATGAAGCAATATATTCAGTTGGTGAAAACTGATATGATGCAACATGCCAGTCATGTGATTGGGGTGATGAGAATTCCTGGCCGGTAAAAGAGAGAATGGGCTATTTGCATGGAAAATCCAACTTAACCACAAAAAGTCGGAACCCCAAATTAAAATAATCAAGATGCTATATTTGCTCATTTTTTCTGTCAGCAAAGGAAAAAGTAGCGACTGCCCCTACATATACTTCCTTATTTGCAGCTTTATAAGCATCAGCAACTGCATTCACTGTCAGACTCTTACATCCTCACTGGTCTTGAAACATCAAAAGAGCCATCAAGATGTCAACCAAACCACGGCTTCTTCTGGCTGCTCTGATTCTCTGCTGCATCGTCAGTCTACATGGTGAGATATTTTTGTCTTTTATTCAAAATGTGTAATTTTGTAACAGCATTAGACTGCTTTGATGTAGAATGAACCTGTTTCCACATTTGGTCTATTGTGTTTATTCTTAGTTCCACAGTTTTCTTCTTCTTCTTCTTCTTCTTCTTCTTCTTCTTCTTCTTCTCCACCTTTTAGCATATTGTTATATTTGTGCAACTAAAGTCAACAAAATAGTTACTCGCAAAAAGATTGTACAGAAATTTGTATTTGTATATTACAAATACAATTATTATTATTATTATTAAATAAATAAATAAATAAAATAAAACATTAGCTGTGGCAGATGTAGTTCATTCTAATATCTTTCAGCAGGCCTACTTTACTGACTGGAAAACTATGTAAACTATGGGAGATCAAAGTATATGGCAATAACAGCAAAAACATGACAAAAACAAAAACAAAAACATGACCCTAACTCCAACAGCAGAAAATAAAATGGAATTAAAATAAACACAATAATGTTAACAAAAAGGACATGGCTATATAAATAAAATTGCGCTATATAAATAAAATTGACTTGACTTGACTTGGCCTTGAGACATGACAGTTTGGTGACATTGAATGGATTTATGGATAGGTACGGTGGGATGTCATCTGCATACAGTGGAAAGTGATGATGTGTTTACGAATTATATAGCCTACAGGAAGCATGTAGAGTGAAAATGAAGTGGGGCCAAGAATCGTGTCTTGAGGTACACCATAATTCATCTTTGCTGGAAGTTAAAGTGTACTCATCTTTCTCTAAAACTTTGGATATAAACTGAAATTTAGAGATAAGCTTAAAATTACTAAGAGCAGAGGAGTCAAGTGTAGCTTTTTTAAAAAAGCAGTTGGATTAGAGCATGCTTAAAATGAGGCGCTGAGTCAGAAATGACAGAGAGAACTACTTATGATAGGCAAAATACTTGGGTACATGGTCGATCACATCTTCGTGGGAACAATGTGTAGGCGGCAGGAAGATATTTTCATGTGCATCATAATATTCTTGATTTTCTAGAGTCATGAGTTCTACAGCATCTGAACTGATTTCTAAGTTTGTTCTTTTCACACCATAGTATTAAATTTACATTAATTTGGAATAAAATTGTTTCCAGTGACTTCCTCCATGGGAATGATTGGACCAAGGCATCGGTGTCGCTGCAGACGGATGTCCATCATCCCGATCCATCCTCGATTTATTGAGAAAGTTGAGATCTTGAGAGCCGGAGGACACTGTCGCCAGAATGAAATCATGTAAGGGGGCGAGACTGGAGCATCAGATGTATAGAAAAACAAAGTTTGGGGAGAGTTAGTCACTCACTGTTACATCAAATGAATATCACCGCAAAGTCAAACGTCAAAAAAAACACAAAACAAAACACCTACTGCCTCTTTTTGGCTTTCATTTCCTGCTCCTGCTTTGTACTTATCATGCATAATTCTGAGATCACACAAGTGTTTTTGACAGCTAATGTCAGGTTTTAATCAGATACAGGGTCTGTGGTGACCTTTGACCTCCTTACTGTGGGCTGAATTGAAGTTTTTCTGCTATTGTGCTCACTGTCAGCTGCTCTAGATGAGAGCATCAGCTAAATGCTTACATGTGAAAATGCTTTATGAAACTCACTTGTAGTTTTACTGAAAAAACTATTTATGTTAGGAATCCAAGTCACTTGTTTGATGCAATCCACTCCTAAAAATGTAATCCCTATTTTTCTCCACAGAATCACCAAGACGAACGGTAACCGTGTTTGTATCGATCCAAGGGCACCTTGGCTCAAGAAGATCTTCAAGAAGCTTGAAGAATTGCAGAGGTACATTTTTTCTCTTCATTATTCGTGGTATAGGGAAATGTTTTCCAAGGTGGGGTCAAGGGACCATCAGAGGTCCTTGAGAGGATGTCAAGGAGTGCCTGGCAAAATTAAGAATAATTTAAGTTCATTTTTACTTCACTCCTTCACTCCGCCTTCAGTATGATGTCCTTGATATTAAAATGTTTGGGTCTTGCTTTTGATAAGTGACTGTATTATGTTTTTTTCTGAAGCCTCAGGAGAAGTAGAGGTCACCTTGGTACTTCACTGACTTCATTAAAATTGTTCATCTTTTTTTCTGACACAGGAGCCGTCAGACAAAAAAGACCTTCAGCTCTACCACGGTCTTGCCCAATGCCACACCAAAGTCCAAAAATTAACTTTAATAACATTTTCAGGCAGTGTTTGAATGTAGACAGATTTATTCCAGTGCCTGAGCCTTTGTATGAGCAACTGACAGATGAAATTGATTTTGAGCCTTCTAAGCATAGATTAAGTACTTTCACTGTATTACTGTAATCTGAATGCTTTAATAGTTTGGAAAAAAGGAAATTAAATGTTAATATTATTGTCTTTACATTGTAATTTCATTGTTATATACTAGATATTTGCACTGTCACATTGTAGAAATGATTATTGTGTGTAATTTTTGTAAAAAGATTCTTAAAACTCAAATCAGCAAAGTGCTGAATGTCTTACATCCATGATGTGAACTTTAATCCCTGTAATACAAGTTATTGTATCTATTATTTGTAACAGCACAAGAAAATAAAAGAGCACAAACAAGAGAACTCTTCAAAAATGACATTTTTATTGCCTACAGGAAGTGGGGAGAGTGGGAGTGTGGAGAGATGATACAAGTGCTGTTGAGCATGTATGGTTTCAACTGAGGTGTACATACTGGAACTGCTCAGAAAACAAATACAGTTGTAGCCATCTCAGATGTCCTCCTACATGCCTTTATCCTGCCTCTAATACAGCAGTCATTTCTTCCTCACACCTCATGCAGTGAAACCAAATAAATGTGCTGTAACTGCCCCTTGAGCACAATTAGATTTTTCCAAACACTTCCTCTTTGGGAAATTGAGCTACAGTGCAGCAGCATCTCAGAATACAGTCAAAAAAACATAAATGGGACATCTGCAACGGCTACATCTGTATTTTTTTTTTGTTTTTTGTCAGAGGAACACAACAAAGTCAGCACCACCACCTACGGTTGGCAAACTTTCACTCGTCCCTGCAGGCAGAGTTTGTGTTTCCAGTTTTGCACCTTTGACATTTAAACTGTCAAATGTACAGACTTTGGCTTACGCAATACAAAGCCTGCTGTCGAGGTTATAACGTCTCCAATGTGCGCGACTGGGGCCAGACAGTCCACAGGTTTTCATTCCAACCAAAAACTACAGCAGCTGATTTTACTCATTAGTTTGTCCTTTCGGTTTAAGATACAAAACAGTAAATTCTGCTGCGGTACAGTGTGGTTGGATTGAAAACCTGTGGACTCTCTGACTAAAGTGGCACATAGCTGAGAGCCACAGATCTATAGTCTGCCAACAAGTGTGACATGGTTTTTAAATACAGGTTAAATGCAGTTCTTTTAAAACCTCTTGAGAAATATAGCACCTTGTTGTTGGCGACTGCTGGTGGCTGAGGATCCTCGCCCAGTTAAAACTGCCACTACTGAACATGAATGAGCAGCTTTGCTCTACCAAAGGCAGAAGGCAGCAACTGACAATTACAATAAACTATTTTTTGAGGAATCAGCCAACAAAAATGAATACTTTGTTTAGAGTTGAGAATGCTAGATTCAAAGACTACTTGTCCTTTTCACTTTTTTGAATGTAGAGATGCCCTTTTCTCCAATTCTGAAAGTAAGGCAGCATTCTTCCTCTGTGCTACTTGGTAAAGGTAGAAACTGCAGTGATATTTTCCAATTGCCAAGCCAAGTGACTTGTAGGAAGATATTTGAAAATGCAATCTGTTGACTAAACAGTTCTTCTGAGCCAACACTGACAAAGTAAAGGGAAAATCTATATCACTTAATTTTCAACCACAGCTGAAGTTACTGCCTTTCTCCTTTGTAGGGCAAAGCTTTCGGTAGGCAATGATTTACTATTAAATGGCCTTATTCCAGCAAAGGAAAACTGTGTATTAACCTATACAGGTTCAAATAAATGGCAAAAAATACAGAAGACCTACGAAAAGTCTTCCAGACACTGTATTTTCCAGGTTGTTTGTAGACATAGTTGCATTTTATTTGTACACCCTTTTCAGCGTACTATGTATGAGAGACATTTAGTGTATATTGTGTGCTTACACTGCTTTTCTAAACTATAATATATACAGGTTAATATGCTGGAATAAAGCCATTTTTTGAGTTTTACCCAGATGTTTCTTAGGGTGGAAGCAGCAACCTGGCCCAGTTGGAGGCAGTCAAATTCAACATAGGTAGAGCAGATGGAGGACCACCTGTCAAAGGCTTCCTGCAAATACAACATGCTCTGACAGAAGAGCCTTTTCCCGCTCCTAACACTCCCCTAAGGTGGCTTAGCATCTCAAGGGCCACCAAAGACTTTGCTAACAAGCTAATGTAGCAACCACCTTGCAGTAACATGTCTACTGAGTACACCTGAATGCACAACTCATAAAAAACTACGACCAGAAACTGAACACCAGGGGTTTTTTGTTAGGTTTTTTTTTTTTACATTCAGAAATTGCATGCGATGATGGTCATGATAATCCTGTGAAAGATACAGCGAGCACTCTGCAGGGGAAACTACAAAAACTCACCATAGGAAACACTAAACTACACAGGTGAGAGTTTGCATCCTCGCCAATGCAATTGCTACGCAGTAGTGCGCCCACCGACATTCAGCTATCGATGTGGATCGGGTAGCCTTGTTGATAGAAAATATGGCAAACAAGAGGATGATTTTTCATTGACCATAAAGGTACAAAAAAAGCTGGTTTCACAAAAACGCTGAGGCTCGTTGGAACCCACTCTGAGGCGAACAAGGTAACTCGAGTCCGACTCCTCAGGTTCAAATCCTCAAGATCTCGTTCCCGAAGGTTGTTTCAGGATGGGATGGTTGGGGAAGGATGGAGGGGTGAATGGATGGATTGAGGGATGGATGGACGACGGCGCTGGGTTTCTCTTTGAGCGTCTTGGTCTCATGGGCAGTGCTGCTGTTGGAGAAATTGTACAAACTAGGCACGTTGTTTATAGAAAAAGTATGTGAGGTGGACTCTACAAAAACAAAAAACAAAAGTCAAATGCCTGCAGATATCGGTAGTTCGATGTTCTGGTGGAAAGAACTGGCTGTGGATGTTCTATGAAATGTGTGTGTGTGTGTGTGTGTGTGTGTGTGTGTGTGTGTGTGTGAGGAGAAATGGGAAACTCAAAAGGGGAAACATCAGCTGGAAGGAGGAACAAACCAAAACGGAATTCAGACTGAGGATTATCTCAGGGGGAAAGCAACTCTGGGAGGACATTTAGGTTTGCGGTAGAGAAATAAAAGCCATCAAGACAATTTGCTTTTAAATCTAGAACATTTATCTTTTTTTTCTTTCAAAAACTCGGTAATACTGAATTGTACAAAGTACCAATTGAAGACTGCATTTCAGTTAGAGACAGAAAATGCCCGCTGTTCAAAAACAAAGTTCGACGGAGACGTTGCGTCTCTACAAGAATATTGTTGACAAGTGGAGGGTGGGTATTCACATATGACTGCTTAGTGCACGGGCAAAAAGTACAACACCACGTACATCTTTGAATTGTGACAAAAAATAAAACACCCCTTTTAGGAGAACGGTACATTCCCCTCGCAGATGTCAAAGACGCCCAGTCACCAAAGACACTTCAATTTTTCTTTATGTACAACTGTAATACAAATCAGAATACCCCGTGAAATGAATTTAGGAGTGAAGTATAGGCCTCAAAATGCTCACAAAGGCTGACTTCATAAACACCATCTAAACTGGAGGCGTACTTGTTAGAGTTAAACAATGTTAGCGTAAAATCATGTGCAAATGAAGCAAAGCCGAGACTGCCGAGGCCGGTTCAGTTGGTTGACTGCGGCTTAAAGCTGAGTTTACTGCGTGCCGTGTTGTGTTGGCACTGTTTACCCAAAACGTATGGCTTTATTCAGATACCAAACAGAGCAAACGCCAGTTTATAATACAATAATTCACTCTCAGAGAGTCAGGGCTTACTTAATTATCCACCAACTAGGCACTATAGTGTAAAGTAACGTGTGCCAGATATGTTGAACACTACAAGTGTACGTGTACAGTGGCAGCCACTGTGGAAGTCCCCCTGCCTGCATTCATCCTGTCCATCCCACATTAACACTGCAGGCAATTCTGTCAAATTATAACATTCTACTACAAAACTGTAGTCTCTGTAAACCAATTACACTGACAGTTCACTGAGCCTCCTGATGGTTCAACAGCCAAACTTCAATTCTCCCAACAGTTACTGGAGATGGACCAAGAGTGCAGCAGTTAATTGGAGCAAACATGAAGTAAGAAGTGAGACTTCAACAACAACCACGTCTGTAACATACAGACATTATCCAAGTCACTTGGACAGACCTGTGCTTATAAAGTATTTTCAAAGCAATAGCTTCCTATTTGGTTTTGCTTATACGTCATGACTCCACAAGTCTTTCGTTTTAGAGGTACTGCTGAATGCATAGCATAGCCCTGAGATACAACTTAAATAAAGGGCTATCACTCTTAGTCAGACTAACGTCAGTCATGTAACACACAAATATACTACGTTTAGAGACCACGGGAATCTGGCATTGAAAGGCTGTCATAACAAATTTCATAGTGAGCCTTCGGTAATACATTCAGCTCTGGGACCGAAATCACTCGGTGATTCTCTTTAGTGAATATTCTCTCTCATTTTTTTTCTGATACCAATAAATAAATATAGTCTCACAATGACAGAACATGTGTCATTAATCCTGGGAAGAGTCTTTGGCCAGATCCTGGGAAACAGGATAAGATCATCATTAACACAGTAGGTGTTAAAAAGCACTGCTTCAAAAGCTAAGACCTCAATAATAATAATATTAGTGATTGCCTGGGTTGTGCTGCAAATAAATATCATCTATTCCATTATTTTTTTTTCAAAGCAACTTAATAAGCAGGAGGAAGAATTTGGTTATAACGCTTGAAACAATTTGGGATTTTAGGTCAACAGCCTCCTTGTTGGGTTTGATTGATTATTCTGACAGTTCATACTGCAGTAAACTCATGAACTGCATCTTTCAGAATAAACTGAACAAAAACAAAATTGATCTGCCTCATGTCGGCACACAAACTGATGGTTTCCAAGTCAATTAAAATATTTAGAGATAATGGAGGCCTGTGAAAGAGATGCTGAGAGGTAAAAGACTGGCAACATAAACAAGTGGAAAAAATGATATAAGTGAATGCAGTAGCAGCATAGTAACGTCCAAACAGCGCTGTGCGAAATCAACAATCGAGGTGGGAGCCGAAAGATTTCTGATCAAAAGCTTATAAAGCTCGCAGCTGAGACGTGAGGTCATTTCAATATCCAATTTCCATACTGAACATATTGATACAATGATGTTACCATACTCTCAACACAACAAATGTTGTGACGCAGTGTTAAAATTATGTTACCATGTTGCCTTTCTCAAACAGGATCTTAATTCCACAGCCTTATGAGAATAAGAAAACAAAAAACAAAAAAACTAAATAAAATGCAGATTTGCAGATTATTTTAAATTGAAGCGTACTGGAATTTTCTCATAAAAAATATATTTTTTTAAATCAAAGATTGCCATTGTAGAAGCAGAATCTACAAGCCGTCATGATCATATCTAAGGGGAAAAAATGGACATGGTGGTGTGACATAGCAAATTAATTCCATGCCCACCATTTGGTATCAAACTCTTCAGGGGGAGAGGGAGGAAAAAAAATACATTACAGTGTGCAAAAACACAAAAAAGGAGCAACAATGGGCGAATACTTCACTCCTTTTGGGAGGGGTGGGGGGTTGGTTGGGTTTTGTC
>OMLF01010242.1:0-10487 GCA_900302615.1 Holocentrus rufus
CGGCTCCGACCTTAACCGTCATTGCCGCTGGTTGTACTACGACTGAAGGCTTGTTGACAAGACAGATACAACAACTAAAAGTCAAGGTTATGGAAAGTTAGCGTTCATGTCCTCTCTACATTCCCACATACACTTCCCGAGCAGAAGTCCACAGGTGCCGGCTCCGCGACAGCTTCCCTCAGAGCAGCTGTCAATCACAGATGTCACATCCCCTTTTTATAGCATCAAATAACTAATGAAAACCAAACTGATCAGAAAAATGAACACTTGAGCATGCATCAGCGTGAGAAGAACTACCTGAAATGACAGCAACCATCTTTGGGAAAAATTTATTTGACGTGTAGTTTGATTTTTTAGTTTGGCCCATGTCCCATCCACTAACATGGAGGGGGCGGGGCTTATGACCTATACTGCAGCCAGCCACCAGGGGGCGATCGAGACGTTTTGGCTTCACTTTTAGGGAGCTGTCACGTCGTCCATCTTTATATACAGTCTATGGTTGCACCCGGTTGCACCGCTGTTTTCTCCGGCAGCCATGTTCTCCCACAATCCTCATCAACAGTTGCTATGGTAGCGCGAAGCCGAACTCGAGTCGGCATACTCCGTGGAGGAGGGGGCGTGGTCAGCAGTGGCTCACTTGCGTTTAAAGCAACAGGCACCAAAACCAGTCGTTCTGAACAGAGCTGTTATTATAGGGTGTAAGATGAGCTGTAATAACTTATCCCTGTGGAAGTTTTGACCAAAGCATGTCACAGATATTTCATTGAGGAGCCAGGGAAATGAGTTAACTTGTGGAAAAGGGGTATGTCACCTTTAACCTAAACCTCAATCAAATTATTTTACTTGCTGAATCATTAGCTAATCTTGCAATCCTGTGTGTTCAGTTCATTGTCCCATAATCCCGTAATAATAACTATGTTTGCACGATTCATGTCAATAATGCATAATGCACTGCACATTTAATGCAATTTGATGAAACTGTTTTGTACGAACCAGCACACCTCCCGTTTACAGTATAATGTATAGGGTAATGAAATGGCTTATGCTCATTGTTTTTGTAGCATACTGCAAAATAATTTATGAGGGATGTGCAATGATCTATGTCCTTCAATTATGTTAGTGACAATTGCACTGACAAAATGAATGTGCCATATTTTACCTTGGTGCACTGATAAGTAATTTCTACAAAGCCAGTTTAAAAACAACGAAAATGAGCGTTTAACACTAAGGATGGAAGCAAAATGAAGAAGCAGAAGAAGAAGAAGAATTTCAGGGATTATCAGTGTGTGTCCTCACAACAAATCAAGTGTCAAGGCCATGTATTAAAAAAGTTCCATGATGGCTTGCGCTATAAGTTTTATATACAGTACACTATAACAATAACCTTTTGAATAAGCTCCCACACAGTGCACTCTTGAAAATATTGTGCAAGATTTTGACCTCATTGTCTCCCACTGACACTTGCAAAAAGATAAAAATAGGTGCAAAGGACTCATCTCACATACGCAATAAACCAGAAACAAAAAGATACTTGTCAGCCAAGTTATATACCAACAAAATAAAGCTATAATACTGACACATCCACTCAGTTGATATGTGATGAACCAAAATGTGTCTGCTACAGTACTGCATAGCTTCTGCTGCTTCATTTTTAAGCTTTATACTCCATAATCAAAAGGCTGCTCTTCTTTCTGTTCCCATTGTCCTCTGTCTCTCACTCCTCTTTCCTCTCCATCACTCTGCCCTCACCTTAAATCAGCTCACATAAACAAACACACTGCCTTGCTAGTAGGGTTTACTTAACGTTTGCCAACGACTTGTACCATTGCCTGGCTGCAAACTCGATTAAAACTGGCGAGAGGATGTCCATTAATTTCATTTAACAGCACACAGCACAGCACAACCGGACACCTCGGATGCGACTTTCAGATCATCGTTCTAAATGAACGTCGCTGTGACGTTGACTAATCGAAGAGGAGATAGACTTCGCTCTCCACCTGCTCCATTGTTCTCTGAGCTCCACAGACGGGTGACAAAGCCGTATAGAGGCAGCAACACAGCACAATAATGCAAGCGTATTGATTGGGTTCCAAGTATTAGTCAGCCCCTAAGGTGTTACCAGGGAAACAGAGATATTACCAGGAAAAGTCTGGGCTGCTCTGTAAGTAATATCAAAGGGTAACCGAGGACTTTTCTTTTGACTGATCCAAATTGCTGAGTCCGAATCAATTCAAATTGTTTAACATGCAGCTTGAAGAGATTACTGGTTAATTAACTGCCACAAGGGTCCCTGTCTTTCCCTATGTCCTTATTAATTCCCAGGATGCAATCAGGACAAATTGTGTCATGGCTATACAAGTACTTCTGCCCCACGCCGTGTCTAAAAACATGAGAGTGAATCTCTGGAAGGCTCTAAATCTGTATAACAGGAAGCAGGGCCAAAATGCATCTCCTGCCAATGTCCTAGTAGGATCCCCCAGATCAACACCTCTCCGAGCACAGTGGGTGGCTAACTACTGTACTGAGCCGAGAGAACAGCCCGTGGCTTCCAGAGTATGGCCATTCAGTATGCATGCACGCAAACATATTCCATAATGATCCAGATTGTTTGTATAAGGTTCATGTTGTATCAGGCTGACAGCTAAGGGGGTAAAATCAGGGAACAAAATCTGATGCTGAACAGTCAAATATTGGCTAGCAACTACTGTAAGAAACTGGCAGTCCAAACAGCAATTTAACTTTTTCAGAGTGCCACTGACTGACAAGAGTAAGCAAGAAATTTGCAGTGATCTGCTGCATTCTGGTCTTCAATTGTCTCATCAAGCCAGGAGGATGGAGAAACATATTGCATAGAGAGAGTGTTCCATTAGGAATTAATAGCATTATGCTCAAGATGCATTGCCAGATCAGTCGCTGGTTCTTAGACGTGCCCACTTATTGTCTACTGATGCCAGTGCTAAGGACAGATCCAGAGAAAGAGCTGGCAGGCAGATCCATTAGGCGGAAATAGATGATTGGACACAATGTTGGCCACAACAGAGCTGTACAGGTGCCTTGGGACGAGCAGAAAAACAAAAACAGCCCCTTTGTCTTTCTGGGGCCTTCATGACATTTCAGCGTGGACACCGGATCCAGGCAGCACACATTTCTTCTGTTTTTAGCAGAGGTGTCATCTGAGGCCATGTGGCGCGTTCTGGCCCGCTGCCTTGGGTACATGCCTAAACTTTAGCCGGCCGTGCATTATGTCAGTGGTACCATCTTCACTTCATGAGCTGCTCCGCCGTTGGATGAACAGCCCTTGAAACAGGTGCTGTATAGTCAGCGCACTTGGATGATGAGGTGATAAAACTCTCGGCGCTTTGTTTTCTACTGGAGGGAATCAACCTTATCCTCCGAATAAGCTCCTCATCCTATTCTTTAACAACAAGCAGAGTATTTCAGCATTATTCACAGCATTATTCACCTTACGTCTCCCACACATTTTCACCATTGTCAAGTGGATAAATCCCAAACCAAATAAGCAGTGCATATATGGACAACACTGAGTACCTAGCACATTGTCCTTGTGATAAAATTAACTGTAAAGAGAAAAAAAAGGAGTGACTTATGAGTTCAGTCATTTTTGAGTCTTTTCGCACATATTTCACTGGATTCGTGGGTTAAAGTTCAACAAATATGAAGTCTGACCTTTGTGATATTTTTCCACCAGTGGATGTGACAATTTTTTTTGTCGTTTGCATGAGTTTTTAATTGATGTGTATGGGAAATGAATTTCCATCTGGGTCTAGTGCTAATGTGACTGCCCCTTCATGCTTTTTTTATTAAACACAGACAGACTTGGAAGGCTCACAGATCAATTAGTAGACATTATGCCAGAAGCAGGAAGACAAAAGCAGCAAGACATTTGTGTATGTCGCCTAGAAACATACCGCGGATACCCTTTGTTACTTCAGGTTAGCTAACAAACGCTAATTAGATCATCTGCAAGCTATTGTCAAACTGCCTCGCAGAGAAACCAGGATGATGTAATGCTCCTTGTGCCCTTTAACCTCTTCCTCTCTCTATTCCGAAGCGACACTCACTGCTGAGCTTTGTGTTCAAGCATGACAAAAGCCTCCTATCTGTCCTATCCACAGCCTAAGAGACCACTGTGCTCTCCCCTCGCAGAGTGTGAGACTGTGTGACATGTCAGCCCGGAATTGCAAAGCTACCTATCGCTTCCCTATCTGAGACAGAGAAACGAGCCATTGGAAAAGTGGACATGGTGTTTACAACCGGCTACTCTAATTCTGCAAACAGCATGTTGCGACGCTGTGAGGCTGCTAGGTCTACCAAAGCCCACTCAGACCTTACCTTCGCTAAAAAGGGAGTAAATTATAGGCATCAAAGGGAACGCATACAGCAGAGACTGTGGCTATGTGTATAGGGTAAATGCATCCACTTTTAGCTGTTGCTGGCACTCAGAAAAGACCACCGAGGGCAGGTCTGCCTACGATTTCCTCAATCATTTTTATAAATTTGCCGCATCCAGTCAGGGTGAAGCTATCCTCTGTGGATCCTGCCTAAAACATGACATGATGGACGATCAGGAGGCAGTACTGTGATGGAGGCTGTGAAGCTATCTCTGAGTCAGATGCTTCTCTGACAGCAGTCATTCTGAACATCCAAAATGATCACACTGTGGAAAATCATTTTGACTTCATCACCTTACAGAACATCTGATTTGTTCTGCCATGACTTATAAGTCACACACACAAAGACAAAAAAAGGTGGCTATGATTTTTGCTGGCACTATTACCTTTCTGGTGTGCTAAATAAATAGCATGGCATTGAGTTTGGTCATTTTTGAGGCATGGCATGTGCTCTCCGTAAACTCTTACTGAATCAAGGCATAGGACTGTACAAGTTGTGTGAATGTGCTCTGAATGTTTGATAGCGGTTATGTATGAACATATTTTATGTTTTTTGACGACTTTGCCGCATGTCACACTTGCGCGTAGACAACATGGAGCATGACAGCAGTGACACAAATTCAAATCCCCGAGCACATGGCAATGCAAGCGACTCCAGTGCAATCATCCCTCCCAAATCCCACTGCAGCAGTGTCTCTCTTTTTTTGTATTTCCAATAAAGGTGTAGCCAATATGAAAAGGATATTTGTTCAATGACACTCCACTCCACTCATGTTCTCATTGAACATAATCCTCCCTCACACGCTGTTCATGCCGGACTCAAAACCCAGCGCACTAATCCCTCATGTGGTTTGGACTAAATCCTTAATGATATTGTTATTGCTTGTTAGCTTGTTATTGCTATACTGGAATGCCCCAATCGTAATGCCGTGCTATGATGTGCTGTGTGGCATTCTACACAAAATTTGACTGTTGCTTACAGTACCACAAAGCCATTGCAGTTACCTGGGCATAAATAACTTTATATTCCATTATATCACAATGTATGTAACTACTGCAAGACAATACAGAAACTAACTGAGCCTGGAAACTTCTGAGGCTGAGTGTTTAAAGAGGCCTCACAGCTGCAGCATTTATGAAAAGAACTAAATGAAAATTTACCAATATCAATAGTCTAGCTGGTATTCTGTTATTTGATTTGTTCTCCACGCTACTGTGTAATAACAGCCTGAACATGGAGCTGTGGAACAGTGAAGAGTTATGAAATGAGCATTGCTCAGAAGATTTGAGGAATACAGTTGGTGGGCAGAACTGAGGAGAATAAGGCAAAACATGTCTGGCTGTGACAGCTGTCAATGAAATAACTTCACATTAATGCAATAAACCATTAACATAATACTAATTTGTAGTGAATAGTGTAATTATCCTGATAATATAATCAGTTTTTCTTTAATATAATAATTACATGTGATTAATGTAATAGCTTTTTTTGACATTCATTTACAGGAATCCCCAGAGACCCCTTCACATCTGTTTCAGATGTAGCACCATAGTAAACGGAATACTCCCAACATTTTGGGCAAAATACCCTTTTTTCTGACCTAGACTGAGACAAGATGTTAAATACCATTTTCACCTCTGTATGTCCACTGGTTTGGTTCCTATGGGTAGTATTTTGTGTTAGCTTAGTATAAAAACTTTAAGTCTACAGGAGTCTTTAGCCTAGCTCCATCAAAGTGAAAAAAATAAACCTTACAGCAATTACACAATTTATCGTGTATTTTAAATATGCGTTACAGTTGCTGTAAGGTGTTTTTTTTTTTGTTTTCAATTTGATGGAGCTAGGCTAGTGACTCTTGTAGCTTTCAAGTTTTTATGCTAAGCTAACATGAAATGCTAATCATAGGAAGCAAACCAGTGGACATACAGAGGTGAAAATGGTATCAAACATCTTGTCTCAGTCTGGGTAAGTCAGAAAAAGGGGATTTTGCCCAAAATGTTGGAGTATTCTTTTAAGAACCAATTTTGTGAATGGTTTAAAGTTTTTATGAATTTTATTATGACTTGCTCCTCCCTATAATATTGTAATAAAACCCAATAATTCTTACATTAACAGGAAAATAAGCTAATACAATACAGGTAACTTTTACTAGGTTAAAGGGAAATTTATGACGTTAACAAAAAAATTGATGCAAACAGCTGCTATGGTAGTTTATTACACAATATATATTATTGGTCTTAGAAAGTGAAAGCTGTTAGCTAAAGTATGATGGGTAAGAACACAACAAAGCGGAAAAAAAATTATGCAGAAGTTGTAGTATTGAGGGCTGATCTTCAAGAAGACCTTGCTTGACCCACCGCTGTCTGCTCACCATGTTGTGGGCAGTTAAAGTGATAAAAATATACTCAGAGATAGAGGCAAACCTACAGTAAATGAAGATGAAGGTCAGACACTTTCTGCCCATCAGTGGCTGCTGAAGTCGTGCCTCTCAAAATGGCTGGGGTTAAATTTGTGTGCTCACTGGCAGAACAAACCACCCTGCAGCCACATAGTTGCAAATGTTAAATTTTGCACAATATACCGTACTGGAATTTAGACTGTGCAAAACACATCCTATGCCAGATCGGAGCCAGAAAGCTGTGGTGAATCAAATGCATCAAAACTACAAGACTGTAGTCATGCCAAGCAAATTCACAGGGACTGTACTCACAAATAATCACGCTGATGTTTGGTATTCACCTCTGCTGATTTTCTGCTGTCTTTTCATGTTTTTACAAGCTGCGTTTCAGTAAATGGATGCAATTTTCTGAACTTTGCATTGTGCAAATATCTTGTGGAAGCATCAAGAGTCATCCCTACAATATCGTCGCAATATCGTTATCCAGGTATTGGGTCAAAAATATTGTGATATTTGATTTTGTCCACTTCGCCAAGCCCTATCTCTACTGTGTAGCATCATATGGTATCATAACGTAACGTAACGTAACAAAGTAACAGAATGCAAAGTAATGTCATCTAACATACCATAACATAACTTATTGTATATCGTGTACGTTAGAGGTGAGACGGGTAAAATGTGTTAAAATCTGTGCTCGTGAGTATTTTTTTTTTTTTAAATCATTGGGTCGCTGTGTCCACAAATGTGGAATATGTTCACATATGTTCATACAGCACCAGGCAATAATCAAAGAGCAAAGCACAAATACGTCCTATGTCGGTGACGCCCGCCATCAAGCATAAACAACCAAACTTAGAGAAGTTGCCAAGAAATCACTGTGTACGCAGTTGAAACTGGACCGTTTAAAAGCAAACAGAGCGACACTAAACGGACGAAGTTCCTGCAGCTCAGAGACAAAACACGTAACTGCATGACAGCAACCCGCGATCAGCCACACATTGCACTCTGATAACCAAGCGTTATGCGCGGCAGCAGCTTCAAAAAATATTCTTACCTTATATCCCAGTCAAGAGTCCGGTCCATATAACAGTCCAAATTAAGTATATGGTTTTTCTCCTCTGAGCGTTATCCAGACAAATTTGACCTTAAATCAGGCCCTTAATTGCCTGCCTGCGCGCATCCTCACATCCTGGAGCCTCTGACCTCACCTGTCCAGGTCAAAGACCAAAGGTGACCGGGCTTTGCCATCAGATCCACAGCTTTGGAATGGCCTGACCGAGGAACTCAGGCTATAAAGAATTTATAATCCCTATGAACTCTATTTTCATGACTTTTATTTTTTTTGTTTTTAATCAGTAATACCAATTTCTTACTTATCTGTGCATTTTATTTTGGGTTTGATGGATTTGTCTTTTGTTGTTTTTGTGAGGAATAAATAAATAAATAAATAAATAAATAAATAAATATTATATTCATTTTAGCCCCTAAACCTGCTATATTGATTCTTACACTACATCAAATTGCTATGTATTAATAACTAAGCTTTGCATAGAATGATCAAAACCACAAACACATAATTGACATTGTTTAAATTTCTCTATAAATAAATAAAGGAGTAATTTTAAAAAAGGTGGTGAGTAAGATGTTTTGCAGTTCTCTTACTTTGTAGTTCTCTTACTCTGAGTGCGGATAGAGACACAGATAATTTAATTGGTTGCATAGATACAGACACAGATAATGGTGTACTTGCTAATCCCTATTTCTTATTATGTAAATGTATTTTAATTCATACTTTTTAATACAGCATGAGTTCATAAAGTTCATATGGTTTTATTTAAAAAATGTTTCAATAAGTAGTTCTCTTACTCTTGTGATCAAAAACATTTATTTGAAGCTAAATTCTGAGGCTGTTCTGTACTTAGTTTTAATAAACAATAAATATAGCAACTTCCAATCAACTGACACCCATTTCAGGCCGAATTTACCAACTTCCCCGCCCATTTCTTGTTTAAGCCCCGCCCACTCCGAGTACAGATATGGATACGGATACAGATAATTTAGTTGGTTGAACGGATACAGAAAAAAAACGTTTTTTTGTTGTTGTTGTTGTTGTTGTTGTTGTTGTTGTTTTTACTTTCAGTTTCTGCAAGCGACGCCCCAGTGTAGAGCAAGGGAAGTAAGAATGGATTTATTTATAAATGGACTTGTGCTTTTGGCCCTATCTAGCAGTCAAAAATTGCTTAGTGTAGCTTTAAGTGTTAGAATGGAATACAGGAGCCAATGTCTTACCAGGGACAAATGGCTGATTTTGTGTCTAAAATTCATCACTTAACTCCTAAGTAGACTAACTGGACAGTCTGTTCAAAAACTCCTTAATATTTGTCAGCTTCCAAGGGTAGCTGATTCAAGTTGTCAACCCCAACAGTGACTTCAGTGTGGTCTAGTCTGTTCTTGACACTCAGTGGTGGATCTTGTTGCTGAAACAGGATAGCTGACACAGAGAGCTCCCCAAGAGATGATAAGGGCAAGGGCTTAAGGTTCTAATATGAGAACCAGTGCTCTGTGCTCCCGACAGTGCACCAATGCCCTGGCCGCCAGCAGCAGTGGCACCAGATGCTTAGGGTCAAGGCCCGAAGACTCCTACACCTGATCTGCAGACACTGCACAGCCGCTGGTGAGCCTTATATTGGCCATCTATATTGAAAGGACAAATTTTCACAGTATCTCTAAATTGTTGCATGAATGTTCAGCAGAAGAAGACAGAAAAGATGAGAAAGAACAATTCAAATTTGAGTGCTAATGCTATTAACTAGCTAATTGAATGCTATTTAAATGCTTGCCAACACATTAAAATTTGAATGCATTGCTTCATATTTTCAAAAACATAGGCTATTGCTAACATGAGTCATCTGGGAAAAAGACAAATCAAACTAGGCATTTGGATGTCTTGAAAAGAACCTTCATTAATGTCATTAGTAACACCTGTCTTTACCTGACTGCTGTGAAAATGGTCTATTGACAATCAGTAAGAGTTTTTGTTCCAAAATTGTTTTTGTTCCAGAGTGTGATCTGCTTGGAAAATGAGTGAGAAAGCCAGAATTATCAGCAGCCGACCAAGTAATTGTTGAGTACTAATATACACTATCAACCACCATACATATATTAGGGTCACAAAAATGTGACTTACTGCCCTTTCAAGAGTGCAGGGAGCCAAGGTCAGCAGTAGAGGATAGCATAGCAGATGGGCCTAGCTGCCTGTCTATCCAGATGGAGACATCAGATCCCCTGAGAAACAAGACTACAAGCTCCTGAGAATTTTCCCTCATGTACCACACTTATCTGCAGGGAAGAATGAGCTATATGCAATGGGAATATTGTAATCTACTTATATAAACAATATCTGAAATCTATCAACAATATTCAATTCACAGACTTGGTCATATTATTCAGTCTTTTAGATTACTTATTTGTTTATTTAGTTACTTTGTTTATTTATATAACACTATTGTTATTTATTTATTTCATTTGCTCTATCCTATTGTGGCCTGCTGGAACAATCCAATTTCCAAACAGGAATCAAAAGATAAAAAAAATAAAATAAAGATTTTTTTTCCCTGAAATGTATAATGAATTAATCAATATATGAATGATTAAATTATTTAGAAACATGATTAGA
>OMLF01010243.1:0-30636 GCA_900302615.1 Holocentrus rufus
AAAGGTAAATACAATCTACATTGCCTAATAGGACTTGATGTTTTCAGGCTTTACTCAAGACTTGGTCTCAGCCCCTTTTGGACTTGACTTGGAGTTTTGGTGGTCTTTATTACAGCCTTGGGTTTATCACTGATGACATTGTCAAAATAAGAAACATGATAATCTTTTTTTTTCCCCAAGTAACTTATATAAGCCTTTAGTAGACTATTTTCTGTATGCACTTCAGCAGATGAACAAAACTACTCACCAAGAAGATGCCTCTCTGCCTCTGACAGGCTAGAAGTATTCGCTGAAAAAGGGACGATGATGGAAGTGCTATTTTGCCCTGAAAAGGCCAAGGGGAAAAGGTTATGCATGACAGGGAAATGTGGACAGCTCTGTGAGAGCTTTGCAAAATTACTACTAGATACAGTGTGAAGCTTTGGCAAAGATGTCTGCAAATAATTACCAGCAGTTACCAGTGGACCACACTGCAGTTAAATTGCTTTGCATAGAAAACTTCTGCCCAATAACACATATTACCTCAGCCTCATGCAACAGTTTTCCACCAAATAACAATTACATGTTTTGTCAGTGTGACATGCACATTCGGCTTTTACTGTGAACTGTGAGTGTTTAGAGCAACAAATTGGACACCTCCGGTTCCACCAGCTGTGCAGCCATCAACCAGAGTGTATTGCAGCTGTGCTGAAAAATACCCTTTATAAACACCCTGGAGGGGCCATTATCCTGTTTGCCTGCATAGCAGAGGTGTGTAGATTACTTAGAATAAGAAATAGAAAGAGCAGGGGGAAAATAAGGACATTACAGATTGTGGATCTATTACATTTACACCACCTGTGTGTATTAAGATATTCACAGAATAAAAACTGAATTTTAAGCATTAAATTAGGTATTTGTTGATGTATTACTCAGCAAACCTGACTTACTGTAGACATGCCATCTGCCTCATTTTTTTTATGCATATGGTCATGGCAGTATGGAATACATATGAAACACATATGAAAGAGCTGAGAGATTGACTGCAGAGCCCATCTTTAGGCCTATTATTGCAGTGGAATGATGTGGAATAAATCAAGGCTATTAACAATCAGGGATGAAGTGAGTTCCCAGAATAGAATACAAAAATGTCAAAATCCATGCACTGACAAACACTCAATAGCCTAAGTTAATCTTGCAATTAGAAAGCCATATAAGCATGTCTGTGATAAAAAGAATCTGAGCTGCCTTTGTGGTTTCTGTCTTATCTGGGAAATAGCTGTACAGGGGATAGAGGTAACCGCAGCAACATCGGAGCCTGGCACACTTCATTTCACCCTTAAGGATTAAACCATCAACACGTATAATAATTTAGACAAGAGACCTTAAGTATGTCTGGTTTCGAATTTACATAATTTATTGCTTTAGTACTGTTTGCGCGCAATATGCCAGTGATCACTTTTTGATCTCAGCTCCACTGCGCATTGTGCGCAATAGTAGGCTACACTATGTGCCAAAGTGACACTGACAAACTGGAGATTTGTTTAAGGCATTTTAAAATGACATCGGTGAGGAGCAGTTGAGCGTAACTGAAGTGATTCCATTACTCCTCCTGCCTATTTCAAGGAAAAGCGAGGGCAGTATTTTCTAACATGCTTATCATGCTGAAGAGTGGCCCTCCGAAATAGCTGTTGTTGCCTGCATACAAGCTGAAAGTCAAAGTTGATGCAGACAGTAATTAATTTTAAAAGGCGGGCACAAGCCTATACCTTCGTTTATCCACCACAATCCAGAATTGGAACTCAGGTCGCTGTGGTTGGGTTTGTTCACATCGACGATGTACCAATAGTCTGTCCCAACTGCCACAGCGAGGAAGCAGAAACTGAGCAAACCCGTGAACTCAGCAAGAAGAAGAACCACTTCGTACCTCATTATCTCGCAGACCACACGCAAAACGTGTTCAATTAAATATTGTTCATATTTCTATCATGTGTACAGCCATCGGCATCGACGCTCCAGGAGAGGCTACCCAATGCGTAAAAGCTCTCCAGCTAGATCCTTCTCTGTAAAGTGCTGAATGACCGTAACACGCCCACCACATCACAAAAATTAGGTTCTAGGCGGAAAATAAAATAAGTGCACATTACACAAGCCCTTCAACAGTTCAGTAAAAAGATGCTCGTGCTTCTCTATGCCGGCATAACGATGAGTGCGCCAGACAGCGGCTGCTGTAGCGCTCCCGGCTTTATCCAGTGTCAAGCTACGCCGAATAAAATATATAACTTCCGGTCACGGCTTTCGAAGTAAAAGTTTCAACATGGGACATTTATAGTACATGTGTTTGAGTAATAATGACTTTTATATTTTGACGGTAAAACTGATTTACTTCTGGTCTTATTCTGATTATCTGTGGCTGGCTTGACGGAGCTCTTTGACTCTGGGTATTCTAAATAAACCGCACCAGTCGCTGCTCCGCTGGTCTAATATGGGTAATGGACTGTGACCAGTGCTTAGGGTATTGACCCCACCCTTCATTATTAATTAGGTTTGGCAAGCATACTCACACTGTTTAATGAGAAGATGGGTGAAGCCCATGACCTCATCATTATAAGGTGAAACAATACAGCCATCAACAAAATCAATTTAGTTTTCAGAAAAAAAAACGATTTATGTCCTTTCCCTGCACTGCACATTTAGATCACATCAATTTGATACAATTTAGCCAATGACCTCCTCATCGAAAGGTGAGACAACCACCATCAACAAAATCAATTCAGTTTCCATAAAAGCACTGATTTATACCGCCTCCCCTTTTCATTTTTCATTTAGCTTACATCATTTGATAAACTTAAAAAAAAAAAAGAAAAAAAAAAAAGACGCAGGTGGTTTAGCTCACTTTTAAGTAAACTCTCGGTTTGATGCACAAAGATTTGGAGCTGGGTGGTTCCAAGTGTGTTGCCAGGTGGTTGCAAGGGTGTTGACAGGTGGTTTCTATGGTTTGGTGTGGTTGCTAGGGTGTCCAAGGTGTCTGTAGTACTAGTCATGGGCGTAGGTTTTTTTAGAAAGTTGGGACCACATATGTAGGGAGAGGATTTTGTGAAAGTTAGCAACTAATCACACCATTTCCAAACTATTTGAGACAAAAAAAAATATGTCATTTGATGTGATGTGACTTATATTGCGGAGGTCAGGGGGGAGTGAATTCCATAGTTGGGGGGCAGAGCGGCTGAATGCCCTGCCCCCATAGTAATGAGGTGAGCAGAGGGAACAGTGAGGCGGATTGATGAAGGGTGCGGGTGGGTATGGTGACATGGAGGAGGTCAACAAGGTACGGAGGGGCGAGGTGGTGGATGGGCCTTGAAAGTTAGAAGTAAAATCTTGTACTGAATGCGATATGAAATAGGGAGCCAGTGGAGCTGTTGCAGGATGGGTGTGATGTGGCAGATGAATGGGGTTTGGGTGATGATACGCGCTGCTGAATTCTGTACAAGTTGAAGTTTGCGGAGGGTTTTCTGGGGGAGACCAAACAGAAGGGAGTTGCAGTAGTCAAGCCAAGAAGTGACTAGACTGTAGACCAGTATGGCAGCGGAATGAGGTGTGAGGGAGGGGCGTAGACGGTTGATGCTGTGGAGATGAAAATAGGCAGACCGGGTGATGTTGTTAATGTGAGAAGTGAAGGAGAGTGTGTTGTCAAGGATGACACCCAGACTCTTGACCTGAGGGGAGGGACAGATGGGAGAGTTGTCAATGGATAGAGAGAAACTGTGGGATTTGGTTAAAGTGGATTTTGTACCAACCAGTAGCATTTCTGTTTTATTGCTGTTTAATGTAAGGAAATTGGATGTGAACCAGGATTTAATCTCAAGAAGACAATCAGAAAGGGAGGATGGAGGAAAGGTGGAGGTCGGTTTGGTTGAAATGTAGAGCTGGGTGTCATCCGCATAGCAATGGAAGTGAATGTAGTGTTTCTGAAAGATGTGACCGAGGGGGAGTAGGTAGATGATAAATAATAGGGGCCCCAGGACAGTTCCCTGGGGCACACCTGCGGTAACTAGGAGAGAGTGTGAGGTGAATGACTTTAACTGAATAAACGTGCGGTCAGAGAGATACGATTTATGTAATTTATGTAATGCAGTTTCAGCTGAATGGAGAGGGCGAAAATCAGACTGGAATTGTTCATAGAGATTATTGCATGAAAGGTGAGCATGGAGCTGAGAAGCAACAGTTTTTTCAAGGATCTTAGAGAGGAATGGAAGGTTAGAAATAGGACGAAGATTATTAAGGTCATTTGGATTCTTGAGTATGGGAGTGACAGCAGCTGTTTTGAGAGGTGAGGGGACAATTCCAGCGGTGAGGGAAGAGTGAATTATGTGTGTGATGAGAGGAGCCAAGGAGGAAACAGTGGACTTGATGAGAACAGTTGGAAGGGGGTCTAGCTGACAGGTTGATGACTTAGATTTTTTAATTAGAAGAATCACTTCAGTCGGAGAGGGTAAAGTGAATACTGAGAGTGTTTGATGAGGTGATGGAGCAGATGGAGCAGAGGAAGATAAGTTGAGACCGGTATTCGGATCGAGCTGCAGGTGAATATTTTTGATTTTAACGGAAAAAGACGATAACAATGAGATGCAAAAGGCAGTGGAGTACATGTGTTGAGGCAGTGAATCCGGAGATTGAGGGAGTTTTCTGAACAAGTTGAACAAAGTCCTTGATTCCCTTCATAGGTATTGATTAAACCAGAGTAATATGATGATTTGGCGTGTATGATAGAGTCTTAATACAATAAACAATCGCCTTGTTAATCTAAGACATAAATGCCTAGTTTCCTTCTTTATCATATAAAATATTATTGACACTTTTCTTACGAGAGGCACCCACAGCAAGATGACCCTTTCTTTCCACTTTATACAAGTGCAACTGTGGGTTTCCAGAAGGATACAGGTTACTTAGTCTATGTCACTGCATTCAGGACAGATCCATCTCCCCTGAAGACATTGCCTAACCTTCATACATTCATTGTGAAACCATTGTACAAGACAGTCAGGGTTCCCACACTCGATCATGCATCCGTATACTGAGGTTTCTTACACAGACACCAAACCCTTTCCTGTTCTAGTTCTGCTGATGATATGGTGTGGTTTTCAGACCTTGTTGCAAGACTTTCCTTGTCTCCAGGCATCTGGTGATCAGTTCTGGTATACGACATGTGCCTTGAAGAAAAATTCTCACTCCAGCTTGTTGAGGAAGCCATCATCTCTCACGATAAGTACAGCATAAAGGAGCCCACTTTTGTGAAGACAAATAAATCATAAGTATTCACTGCATGAACATACATCTGCAGCTTAATTTGTGTGTTGTACCTGTGGCTGCACTTCAAGTTAAAATTCCAATCAAGGCAGAAATTCCTGTCTTTCATATCCTTTATTTCAGAGTCTCTGCAGATATATGAGCATTTGATCTTCAAAATTCTAGACAGCATGAGCATGTGACCACACCATCTACAGATACTGCCAAGAGGGATTTTCCATGGCAAATGAGGAGCCCACTGCTGTTCACGCTCAGATCCTGATGTATTCTTTTATGCTTCTTAATTTATTTGGCATGTGCATCTTTCTCATTCACAGCTCCCCAGTGCACAGCCCTCTTTTTGGACAAGTCATAGCACTTGGCACCTGTGATCCTTTGCACATGATTGCTAGGATCTGTTTTGTCTTTAATTGTCAACACATAATGTGCTTTGGCTTCCAGAGGTCCTCCCCTTCCTCTCTTGTTCCTTTGGCCTTGTTCCTTTGAACAGGAAGTACCATCTCCAAACTGTCTCCTGAATTTCCTTGAAGTTTTGTCCATCCCTACTGCTGCTGATGCAGAAGAGGTCCCTCAATACAATGCCATGGTGCTCCCCTGTTTCAGATGCAGTTTCTATTTCTTCTGCATCAAGTGGTGGAATGGTTGTGAAGAAAACAGCTGGAGTGAGGTCTGTGCACCTGTTGAAGCAGATAGCAGCTAGCTCACCTGTGCAGGAATGTGGTAGGACTGTGTGCTTGTGGGGCTGAGAAAGCGGAGAGAAGATAGACCGTAATTCATAGCAGGTAAGCAAGCAAGCAAACAACCAAACTGTCAAATAAATGAATAAATTCAGACTTGGGAAAGAACACTATAAAGTTGGGCCATGTTTTATGGCCAATCACAGAGACGATGGAGAAAGGCAAAGAGGCAGTGTTGTTTGAACACAGACATCCACTTTAACATGAAATCGTCTCAGCCCAGGAAAACCAAAGATAAATCCAACAAGCTTCGTAATTCAGAGATCTAAAGACAACTAGCAAATCTAAAGTGTGGTAGAATCAGGTCTGTCATGTAAAATAATATCTATATTTTTCCTTAAAAGTGTAGAGAGTGTTTCTCTACAGTATTTTTGTGACTGTGCTTGTCATTTACTGTATAGTGTGAGTGTCACAGATGCAATTGGAGTTGCAGTGACACAATTGCTGAGACACCCTGGAGTTTCACATGATAGGCTCATAAAATTCCACAATGTTATGCCTGATCTTGCAGTAACTTGTAGTGCCAACATGTTTTGAGTAGCACTGTGATGCATTGACTTCAAGCAGAGATTATCTAATCACTGAGGCATGTATTATACACAGTTGTTGTGTAATTATATGCTCAACATTACTATTGTGGTTCTTTGCAGTAGGCCTAATGCAATGATACCAGAATTTTGGTAGCTGATAACTGTTTCGATGATGGCAAAAACAATAATGTAAATGTAAATGTAATGTAATGTAAAGTAATATAGGCTGCAATATAATACACTGAGTTACAAATGCAGTGTTGGTCTTTAGCTAGCAAGTTGCAAAAAAAAAAAAAAACAGCTGAACATAGTGGTAATTTCAAATTAAAGGACATGCATGAAATGTGCTGCTGTAACAATAAATACAATGGTATGATTAGGTACTCTTATTTTTATATTTCATATTTTGATTTGCAGTCCTGTAAGCATGACTGCAACTTTAAGTGTTTCAGTATTTAAACATTCTAGAGTGCATACATAGAGTGAGGTGTCAAGTTGCGTCGATACAACTGATAATAAACTAGCAGTAGTATTTGCGTCATTTTGAAAATTTTGGTATTGTCTTGGCACTTAAGTATCATTTTGTGACATCTTTAATGGTCAATGAGACTTTTTATTTCTGTGTTTACTAGAGCACATAGATGAGCTCCGAATGGATTCTGACATGCTTTGCTAGTCATGCTCATTCTTTGAATTTATCATTATCTGGGTTTTAGCTGTGAGAGAGTCATTCATGTTTACACGTGAAGATTGGGCTGGCAAGCCTTATTAGAGTATTGCAGGGCACCTTGACATTTAGGCTAATTAGTCAGGTTTAACCCGTGCTGAAATATCAAAGCTTATAGGATGTTATTTTAGAAAACCTGTGAGACGAAAAAAAAAAAAAAAAGTAGTAGCACAGTCTTTGGATAGAGACATTTTTTTGTGTAATGGTATGCCTTTTAACCTGGAACCAGTGTAATGGATAGTTGTGTGACACTGTTGTCCAGTATTGCAGACTGGCAACATAATAAAGGGTCTGGCCTCTGACAGTTGCTGCAGAAAAAAAAAGAAAAAAAAAAAGAAAAAAAAGATATTTGGAAAAGGCTTTTACCAGAGCCACAGAGGAAAAATGAAATCACAGGGTATGAATCCTGCTGGTGTTGAGAAATCTTTCAGATGATAAATTAGCTCTTGCTGCAGATAAGAATGTCTGACATAAGATGGCCTGTGTACCATGATAGTGTACAAATCATTTTTGTTATTAAACCATTCAAATGAACAAGCCCCCAGTTTGTGAAACACTTCAACTAGACAAGTGCAGGTTACCTTATTAGGGTCGATGTGACAAATGGTTGCATATAAAGTAAGCTTTTCTCAGTATCTTGGCCATGTCCAATAGCATCATAAACATTCTGTGTTTACTGGGTTCAGGACTGACAGCCAGTTACTTGACTGACAGCCAGTTACTTAGTTACTTATATTAGCTGCTAGACACAGCTGGAAATGTTTTTGGTCCTTTTCCATTTCCTAGCCTTTTCTAGTAGAGCAACACATAACAGTATTGCTGTCCTGACACAAGTTTTCCCTTTTGGTCTGTGTAAAATGTTGGGGGGCAGCCTGAGAGAGATTTTGTGTTTGCCAAAAACAGATTGATCCAATGTATTCTCTGTGGGGCTGAAGTATTGATGGCTGTTGGAAGGGACTAAGGTCTCCCTGTCGTTTTTATGTAGCATTTTCCTTTTTTTTCTGTCCATCTGTCCATCTTACCAGCCTGTCAAGGTGGAAGTCACCTTTTCTCTTGATTTTCATAAGAGCAGCTAATTTGACTTGTACACAGCTTCCTGGAATTGGACACCAGCATAAAGACAAACAGTGCTAGTTTGGCCTGGCATAAGGTAGTAGTGCAGATTGTCCTTCCAGATAAGTTGAAAAACAATGTTCAAATTATAAATCCTTATATTGATATTTTTGTGTGCTAGTGAGTATAGCTATATAATAGGGGTGAAAGCAAAGAGCTTGTACTGGTCCAGGTCCATATTTCTGCAGCCACCTGCCCTTTTATAGAAAATACCACATCTCCATTTCACATTCCAGTGGGATAAATAGATTCCAGTGGGATACATTGGTATGTCATCGCTGGTTAGCCATTAGCCTGGCAAATGCTGACTGCATGGGACAGCAAGGAGCTGTCCCTACTTAGTCTGGACAGGCTCCATTCATTTGGCAATATTCACTCTCATGCTGAGCCTTGTTTCTGATTGGTTCTCATGTCTGTATTTGCAACACCCCTTGCCTGCCAATCAAATAAATGCACATTGCCCCTCAACCCGCTATGCCATCAGCTATGATCGTGATTGTGATTCATTAATTTTAAATTGGTGATTTCCAGCCAGCGTCAGACAGCAGGGGCACAGTTTTTTATTATCTGTGTAAGAAGCTGACAAGATCAAAAGAGCCTTTCCATACTTAAGAGATAGTCTATAGATTCTAATGTTACCCAGGCTGTAATGGGCTTCGGACACGATCTAACATAACTCAAGATCGGTTATGTTTCAAGACCATAACCGGTCCTGGATCCTGTGTGATGGGAGGATAAATCGGAGTGCAGTCTCATTTCACTGCTGTTGTACATGTACAGTTATGCACGTGACAAATAAACCTCTTGAATCTTGAATCTTGCTGAATAAAATGAAACATGTATTGGCCATGAAAAGATATTGGGGCAAGGCTCTTGAACATCTCTGATGGATGTGGATGTTTCTGCATTATGTAAATATGAAAAAAATGAGTCTAAGGCCTGTCCATACACCAAATTTCATGGAAATCTGTTCCAAAGGTTTTGAGGTGTCTTGCTGACAGACAGACAAATAAACTGTCAGTGTGAAAACACAACCTCCTTGGTGGAGGTAATAAAGCATAATCCGTAGCCTCCTTGGTGGAGGTAATAAAGCATAATCCAAAGTCGTGTCTCTACTGACCTACCGTATCATTTCATCTAAGCTTTCTCATAACAACAGCAGCTGCAGGCCAACTTAAACAGTGTTGCAGCACAACACTCACTACAACAGAACCAGTGAAAAAGAAAATTCACCTCAGGGTAGACACTTTAACACCATTTGGTGCTGCTCAGCTAGAGATGGATTATTTTTGTTTGTTTGTTTTATAGATAATTTAATATGAAGAAATCATTAGCCACTAGGTACATGAACGCAAGATAATGACTTAAATTTAATTAATGTAGCTTGAGATTATAACATCCAAATCTTGTTGTTCGTAATCTGCTTACTTAAAGCAGACATTACACAGTGATCCTTCAATAATATGCTCTCCAAAAGAAATGAATAAAGTTAATCTGTTGAAACATCTTCAGTTCAGTGAATAGTGTGGAAAGATCACCGTTTGTGATAGAGGAGAGCATTTTACGGGTTGTGATTCTCAAAGAAAACCATTGCCAGTTTAATTATAGAATTAA
This sequence comes from Holocentrus rufus, assembly GCA_900302615.1. Classification (NCBI taxonomy): domain Eukaryota; kingdom Metazoa; phylum Chordata; class Actinopteri; order Holocentriformes; family Holocentridae; genus Holocentrus; species Holocentrus rufus. Next base: position 10,008 of record OMLF01010243.1, read on the forward strand.
ACAAGAGGAAGCAATGCTGACACTGGCTGTCAGTGTACAATGTGTTTAGCTTGATGTAAATATAATATGTGTGTGAGTGTGTGTGTGTGTGTGTGTGTGTGTGTGTGTGTGTGTGTGTGTGTGTGTCTTTAAAGGAACTGTCTTTTCTCTGCAGATGTTGATGGTCCATAGATACACCGTCCTTGTGAGAATACCGTTAAACCTGATGGAACGAAACCTGAAAGATTTGGAGAATGATCTTCATCTCATTTAATGCCCATCCGGTATAATGCAGTATCTAGTAATATCTGTTTGAGGTGCACGAGACACAAGACTTATTGTAAATGTAATCATGTTGTTTTTCTCGATCCCACATAAATCTCATGGTCATGGTGTATGTGACAGCTGATCATGCAAATCCAGATCCAAGCGTAGGAAGTGTAGACAGATGTGAGAAGGTTGTTTGCAATATGATTTATTTTTGCCAGTTATTTGGTTGCTGTCTGCCTTGACGGTGGCTGCTGACATGTTTTGACAGAACTGTCCCATCACCAGTTCCTTAGCAGACTAGAGTAAACTAGAAGAGGAGTATACTGCCACCCAGTGTAGTGAACACGAAAATCCAAAATTCTCTTAGTGATATAGCACACTAACCAGAGCCCTCTGTTTTATTTATGAATGACTTTGGTCAAGGTTGGATCGTGATCTGTATGGGAAATGTTAGTTTTGGGTGAAGCTGGAAAGTTTGTCTACTTTATCTGTCACTTTGAAGGCAACAAACCACCATATATGGATTCTTTTCGTATGAATTGTTATAAATAAAACAGTAAAAGTGTTTGGTGACTTTTTGGGGGCGACCACCAGCCACTGTGCCCCCTGTGGGAACACTTGTGTGAAGGTTTCACTCCACATATTGTCAATTTGTTGCCCTTCTCTCATATTTTGTGTTTTACAAGTTCACATGAAAAACAATGGGTGAGAGTACAGGAAATGAAGAAAATGGGAACAAGCAATAAAGTTTTATGTGCTAATAATAGTGTTATAATACGATTATAAAACCTATTTGTTGTTTCACAGTTCCCGCCTTCTTTATTTTGTGCTTTAGAAGTTAACGTCCGGATTACTTGACATAAAATTCTGGTGCAAAAATCCACATGGATATTGTTTATTTTATTATTATCAACATTTTCAAAAATCACATCAGCAAACAAACAAAAACAGAAAAAAACATCTATTTATATTAAATACATTCTAAAATATGACCAGAGGCTCTCTGTGTAGAGCTGTTACAGGATGCATAGGTGACCAAACTTTTAAGACATTGCTTTCTAAGGTACTTCTCTATCAAATGTAAATTGTACACATCACAAAAACATTGATTTAAATGTTATACTTGAGCTAATGCAGATTTTGGTTCTTTTTTATTTTTATTTTTTGGAAATCATTCACAAATACTATATAGGATAGACTGAATTGAGATTCAAGTTGTCCTCTTTACTGCACACTGGCACCTGTGCCCCTAACCTCATGGATGGATGTAAGAAACATGCAGTCAGTTCAACTAATCTTGAGAAAAAGGGTTATTGTCAAAACACGAAATACCCCCCATCTCTATGAATCTGCTGTTCTAGGAGTCAACTGGTGACCACAGAGCAGTTTTAACATGAGCAGGGCTGGGAAGGTTATTTTTAAAAATGTATTCAGTTACTGTTACGTCATCCAAATTGTAATTGGTAACACAACACAAGAGATTGCCCTTGCTCATTAATATTTTGTGATTGCTTTCATTTGGTTAAGTGAAGGAAAATGACTTCAAGGTCCATTTAAACACAAAATTTGTTCTGCAGTAGATTTTATAGACATAAAAAAAACTGCCACAAATGAAATGGCTCTCCTTTCTTGCTTTCACCTTAAAAGTATTCCCATGAATAGAAATGTAATTGTTCAAAATACAAAATATATATATTTTTTTAGGTAACAGAATATTATCTAATGTTACCATTCAAGCCTGGACATGAGAAAGGGGGATCTAAGGATCTAGAGTGAAGAATGGTTTAAGGCCCCGAGGCAGAACACCAGAGCACCACTTGCTCAGGTCACACCTGGTACACGAACAATGTCTAATGAAATCCATCCAGTATGGAATTGCTTCCCCTTTGGTCTCTTGCTTGTTTCTGATGTTGGTATATGACATATTTCTATTCATATCTCTATATTATCAAATGTTTTGGTGTGATGCTGACTTTTTTTTTCCTTTTTGGATGCAGTAAATGTGTTGCTTAGCAGTGCTGAGGAACAGTGTGAGATCCAGTTTGTTTGCTTTATATTGTGTTTATATTGAAGCTGTAAATGGTTTGTTGAGATATTTGAAAACACCTTTGGTACCAGCCTTCTGAATTGTTTGGGACAGTAGCACATTATCAGTCATCACAGCACTGAGGATGTCAGTGTTAGAGCAATTCAGTATTAACTGAAATCATGTAAAAGGTTATAAACAAGGTTATAGACAAGTTGTGGGGTAGCTGACATCAGTTATTGGAGTAAGGTCCTGTTTAACTGAATACACTAACTAGTCAGCTAAACCACATGAAGCTAATTGTATGAATGAGTATAGTTGTGTTCTTTTGCTGAAATAAACCGTAGACATTTAATGGCCAGTGTACTGACATCGTATAAAGCCAACAAATCAGACTGCCACCATGTAACTATGCTTTATATATGATGTGTGTGTGAGTAAAATTACATATTTTTGTGTTTATTCTCTGATGTTGGCATTTGAAGAACAAAACATTTAACAGATTTTGGAAAAGAAAAATAGCGCACACACCCTCACATACACACAAACAAAAACCTTCCTAAAGTTTTCATTTCTTCCCAATAAAAAAATTGCACCTGGCAGCTAGAATACATACAGGGACAAAAAAATGTTCCCTGATCAGTCTGCATCATGTTAATGTTGGTAAGAGCGGGTCCTGCACATCTCCTCCTCCCTCCTTTCAGGATCCTCATGAGGACGGATCAGTACTCCCAGAGTGAGGATGCATCAACAGTGGTACCATCGCCCTTCAGCGTGCCGCCCTGGTCTCCACGCAGGTACTTGCCATTGGAGCCCTTGATGCCAATGCGTCCATGCTCCAGGAACTCAAGGAAAAAGTTCTCAGCCTTTTCTCCATCTGCGCACACCAGGCCACTGCTGGAGATGTACCAGAACTTTCCACTTGCACCTTGGGAGGGACATGAATGAATTTTGAATTAGCTATTAGGTAAAAATGAATAATTATTTTTTATCTTCGCCGAGAGGTCATGCAATTGGTTGGGTGTATCTCTGCGTCTGTCTGAGGCTAATCTCACAAACTACTGAGCCTATCAGCCTAATAGGCTGTTTTTTTAATCCTATTGTGGCTGTTTGCTCTGATTGTGGGTGAAAAAATCCAGAATGTGCTTTGCATTTTCTGGGCGAGTTTATAAAACACACAGCTGACCAAGAAAGTCAACAGAACACACAGCAGACACAACACTATAAAAAGTGTCAGAGGCTGATGGAATCTGTCAACAAGCGGAGGTTAAAACAAATTAAATAGCCTGATGAGTCATGACTGTAAAAAATGAAGTTGCTGTCGTTGCTTCATATGTCAGCAGACTAATTTGTCTGTTCTTCTCAGGTCTTTGGATCAGGGACAAGATCAAAGCCATCATGAAAATATAGATATTATTGACCATGAGTAAATACTGACTTTTTATATGGTAAGCGCCATCGTTGAAGATCACTGAAAAAATGTCATAGACAGATCGGTTTGCATCCAGAGTGTTGGAATTCTTGTGGTGACACACGAAGCCATTCTCTCCCCTCAGGATCAGCATGGGGCGGTTGATGAGTTTCATCAGGAACAGTTCATCATCACCTGCAATGACCACACAAAAGTGCACGACAAATACTGGTCATTTATTCAGCATTTGTTAACACAGGGGTTTTTTTTCCTCTCCAAACACCACAGTGACTGAAGAACAGGTTACCGGAAACCACTTACCTGCAGTATCACTGACTGCAGAGAGCTGCCCGTTCTTCTTTGTGCACACGTACTTCCCATTACTCGCCTTGAGCGTCACCCTCTGGCCTCGCCATTCAATGTCAAACATTGTGTTGACCTCTCTGGATAGAAAGAGGAGAATGTTCAGATGGAGATATTAAGGTAGATATAAAACAGGTGTGTGGAAAAAACACTTAATGCAAAATAGCAGTTCGACACAAAATAAGACTTCTTATTTTGAAGCTAGCTACTCACACTTCTGTGGCAGTGGACTGGATCTCCCCATGAGACACTAGAGTCCAGTAGGATCCGCCATTGGTTCTGAACATACACTTCTTGCTCTCCTTATCAATCTCCATCTGGAAAGTCTCCATGTCCGTCTCCACATCCTGATTGGCTGAAATGCTCACACCTAACAATAAGAGGAAAAAAGACAACCCTAATCATTAGGCTTTTGTTCAACAGATAATAGGGATTATAGTGTTTACTCTCTTGAATGTCATTTACACCAGGCATTGCCAAGGAGTCTTGCTTACATAACAGTCAGTGGCATTTAATGACAGCCATACCTTCTCTGTTGTTGCACAGCATAATACGCTAATTTAACTGCAACAACACAAGGCGTGCTTCTTTTCATAGATAATTGGTGCTGTTACGATTCACCACGTTTATGTGGCAGACTGAAAGAGGTGGCGTGATGCTGAACATATCGCAGAGCAAGTACCACTGCAGATTATCAGATCACATTTTCAGATTTTGGTTTTGTTCTGGGTTGGTTAGCAGGAAGCTTAGCTCTTCAGGTTTTACAGGAATCTGTTGATGTAAGTTGTTCCTTTTCTTTTTGCGTGTGGGTGTGGAAGTGCCGTAATGTGCCAAGCACCGCTGTACGCTAAGCTTGGCATGGCCTTGTTTCAAGGCTCCCTGCTGGGCAGAGGAGCCTATTGCCTTACTAAGAAAGCAGTGGTGCTTCCAATGTGATAATTTTGATGGAATGTTAGTATTACATTAGACAAGTTGAAGCGGACATTTTCAGCACTGACCTCACATACTAATCTGTTTTAATTGCTGTGTAATAATTCGCTGTGTTGAATTGCTTCGAGAAAGACAATCTTCTTTGACACTTAAGTAAACAAGCACCAATACATTCAAGCCCACGGCGCCCTAGGTTTAATCACAGGAGCGAAAAGCAACGTTGTCTGCATGAGATGATTTCGGGTATAAGTGTACTGCCAATGAAGAACACTCTTAAGCCTTTTCATGATAGACACCTCAATTAAAACCAAGAGATGGGGCTATATTATGATACAATTATAAAAACATGAGGGAAATTATCATGTTTTAAATGAATATTTCCACTTGAGAACACCTGCCCTTGGGCCCTCAAAAGTTGACAAAGTCATTTTGCGGTTTGCACCTCAAAATTGCTGTATTGTGGTGACAGCCATTGAAAACAGAAACAAATTTCACCTTTTACTCTTAAGATATAAGTTTTGTTTGTTGCAATGGAAAGTTTTACATTGTGTGAAAAAGCTGATTTTAGTGTTCCATCCCTTCTACTGCAACTATGAGTTGGAAAATGGTGTATTGTGATTTGTAGAAAAATTATGAGCATTTTTGCTAAAAACAAAACTGAAAAGTGACATGAAATGCACCCTCTGCTTATTACGGCGAGTCACCGCACACCTCCAGGGAACACCGCCTAGTGATGCTGGTATCAGCTGACATGTGCGCACTGACAGACAGTGAAACTTCAGTGACATCCACAGCAATACAATTCACAAATAAAATGTCAGTGAAATAAGCAGAGGCATAAACAACTAACTGAACAGATAAGAATAAGGTAACTGAGCACCTGTGCATTTGGTCAACTTAAACAGCAGAATTTAGCTCTATTTTAGATGCATGATTACGCTGCTTCCTGAATGATTGGGTGTGCTCCAAAACATAACCAGTATATGCTGGTTCTGCCAACCTGACCCAATGACAAATATTACAGCTAAATCATGGTGAAATGGTGTTTTGATTACCATCACAGTACTTACATAAGCACAAAGATGATTTCTAAGTTTAGCTTTGATAGCCATCAGCCTACAGCTGCCGCCCACAACAGTTTGCTTTGCTCTTTCCGCTATGTAAGAGCCTCCGTCCAAATGGAATGCACCTATAACATAAACTATCCGTGAGTAAGTGACTTGAATCAGTTACTGTGTGACGACGGCCCTTGCCCTCAAGACGTGGGGAAACAAAAAGCAACTCTAACGGAAGTGAAACTCCCATCAGAGTTCTCATGAGCATTCTCTTATTTTGTCTTAACAGTGAACCAAATACATAATCAGCTAGTGGATGAAATAGAGAATATCCCCCATGGGGGATTAATCAAGTATATAAAGAAAATGATGTTGGCTGTTGGATGTCAGCGACAGTGCCCATGCAGTGGCATATGGGGGTTTTGATTCCCATTTTTTAAACGGGGGACCGGAGCGTGTGCTCCAGTTATTGGGGTATTACACTGCCAAGTCTCCCTACCTCCTCCCTCCCTCCCCTGGCCATCAACAGTAGACCAACTCTTTACCCTAACACTGATACTAGGAGATGATGGGAGTTCTCCTAAGGAAGGCTTATGATCGTGTACCCCGAGGTGTTCCATGGGGGTTCCTGGGGTTGCTGTTGGGAACCATTCTGTCCCTGTATACCCAGAGTGAGAGTTGTGTCCACACTTTTGGCACCAAGTCAAGCTCATTATCAGTGGATGTTGGACTGTGACGAGGCTGTGCTTCATCGCCAATTCTGTGAAGGTGTCCAGTATAGTGTCCTGAGGGTTGTGCCTCTGCTCTGCTCTCTGACGTAGTCTTGTTGGCTTCATCAGCTGTGACCTCCAACATGCGTAGGGATGGTTTGTAGCTGAGTGTGAAGCAGTTGGGATAGGATGTGGGTCAGCACCTCTTAGGCCATGGCTCTCTGTAGGAAAAGTGTCCCCTCCGAGTTGGGAGTGAGTTGACTACCCAAAGTGGAGGAGTACAAGTATCCCAGGGTCTTGTTCATGAGTAAGAGTAAAATGGAGCAGATTGGTGCAGTGGCCAGTTATGCAGTCATTGTATAGGGCCCTTGTGGTGAAGAGGGAGCTGGCCTTGAAGGCAAAGCTCTTATTTTTATGGTTTATCTACGTCCCACCCCACATGGAACGTATGGTCATGGGGTTTGGGTTGTGACCCAAAGAATGAGGTTGCAGCCAACATTTTGCAGCTGGCCTGGGAGACACTTTGGGATCCTTCCGGTGGGGGTCTAGTGGATGTGGCCAGGATAAAGGATGTCCGGGCTGCCTTCAGCTACCATTGCAAACTGGTCCTGGATAAGTGGTGGATAATGGATGGATGGATTCAAAAACAAGACTAGGTAAATCTAGTGCAAGTCATGCAGCCCAGAGTTCAATGTAAATAGTTATAATGTATTAGCCTGTCTATGTACCTGAGTTAATTCAAGGTGCGACAATTTGCAATAAGGTGTAATAATTTTTATGTTAAAATGTGCAAATGACAGTAACACAGTGCCAGTGGTTCACAAGTGTTCCCGGCTGTTAAGATTTCACACTCTGAAAATAGCAAAGCAGGTCCATGTAGCTGAGTCTGCCATTTCACCACATTTTCAAGCTGAAGCTCAGAAACAAAGTAATCCAGGTAATCCAGCAGGAGCCTTGTGAGTAAAATCCACCGCTTCTGTCATAAAACACACTTTCTTTACTTTTGGTTTTCGCCGGTGGCTGACAGCTAACAGTGGCTATGTAGAACATACACTTTACTGTGTTTGTGCGGTTTGTGTGCTGATGTCACCATCTAGTGGTCAGAGATTGCACACTGCACCCTTTCCAACAAGGTGGAGTCAGTGGGTCAGACACTCACTCAGTCCACTGCATCGACAAGCGTAAGAGGTAATTATAGGTAGAGAAATGATGTGGCATGGTACAAAGCACAGCTGCAAATCAGCTAATAAAGCATGACTCATCACATCGGCTGCCTGAAATGGCTTAACAAACCATCCACACCTTCAGTGGTATTGTTTATTAGGTGGTAACAACAATAGAAGACATATACTTTTGGGACAAATCCTTAATGGTATCAAGGCCACCCAGTGTTGAAAGACTGAAAGTCACTTCAGTGGTTGTTTTGATTACATAATGATTTACTGTAATTAAGACAGTTATTTTCACTCTGGATAATGGAACTTTACACATTAGGGCTAGACTCTAACCCTAACCCACGTTTAATTGTCACACACTCTAGCTGCTAGAGTGTGTGACAACTAAACATGGATTTTGTTTTGGTTGTAATGTTTTTAACACTGATGTAAAACCAGACTTTACTTTGTTAAAGGATTGGACAAGAAAGTTCAAGCGGGCTTTATCCATCTGAAATGCATCCAAGAGTCTTTGTGAATGTTCCCTACATTTAGATGGTCAAATACATTCATTACATAGTGTATCTTTAGAGTGCTTGTGAGACTTTGTTGCTGACTCCTGGCATGATCTTCCTCAAGTGTCTAGCATTCATTAACGCTTCAACTCTTGTCCAAGCTTGTTCAAAGGCACAGAGCTTTAGTTTAAATTCTAGTGGAGATCCCAGGGTTTCCAGAAATACCAAAAATGTCCTGCTGAATCACAGGGAAATGTGCATAAAATGATGCACAATGTGCCCAGACCTCACTCGGAGAACCGCTGCTCTAAAGTAAACCTCAGAACTCAGCTATTCTGTTTTACATACAAAAGCGATTGTGTAACTAAAGCCAAAAAACGATGCAAAGTAACATCCAAATTCTGTTTAAAATAATGTTCATTTTCCTCTGAAACACTATTGTCCTCTTCTCAGAGTGTCTCATCTCCAGCCAATCTAGTGCGACATACCTACTCCACCTGTGTTAATTCTGTGTGGTAGAGTGTGTAAAGTGGTGGAGAATACGCAGACACATATAACTGAACTGTGTCTGTTGCAGTTCAAATTAGATGCCACAGAAATATCCTTCAACCTCTCTCTTAAGCCTGTTACAACCTTAATCCCCCACAGCCACCCCTCCACCCTTCCTGCTCATTCGCTTGCTGTAATTCCCTGAGTGGTGAAATGCAAATCTGCACCACAGGGCCTTCTAAGCAGCTTTCAGTGCCTTGTTCCTTAAAAAAGTGGATCTGCCACAAGGCCAAAGACTACAATTCAAAATGAAATTCTTCGCCCTATATAATGTGGATGGGTCCCAGATTGTTAAAATATTGACCTAAGCATGACCTTTAGTTAATCCAGAATTTTAGTCATGCACAACCAATGAACACCACATTTCATTACACAATAGGAAGCTGTTGCAAGAACCTAATTCCTCAGATATACTTAATAGTGTCAGTACTTCATAGTTTGTGTACAACTACACTACCATCTGTTTCAGTTAAATTTAAAAGCCTTTCAAAGCCACGATATAACCCAATTTTTTTACTGTATTAATCCGACGTTGCTGGCGTGTCTACTTATACATCCTACGGAGCAGATCCTCATATTATCCTGGCTGACAGCAGACTGTAACTGATCTGTCTGGTAAGGCCTGATCGTACGTCCATTTTTAGCTGCCCATTCACTGCCTTACCGGGCCATTATCTACCCATTATCTCCTTTAGAACAACTTAAAATGGAGAACTTCACTCTCGCCATACATATGACAGCAGAGAGCAAGTATTTTTCCGACAATGGCTTCAAGTTTGATGGTCATTGATGGTAATTAAGTGACACCCATGGGACACAGGTCTTCCCTGGAGTCATTGGTGCTCTGCTTAATCTTCAATGGACACGCAGTGGAAATGACAAAGCCTATTACCACAGTTACTCTCTCAGTATGGCTGTCAACCACTGACTGGATCAAGCATGCAGGCAAGACAGGGAATGCTGTCTTTCAGTGGTTTGTGACTGTTCCTGGTTTGGTATTTTTACTGTTATGATGAAATTAAACATTCTAGGTCATTTCAAGTTCATTTGAATCCCTCATTATTAAACAAAGTCTGATCCGAGTTTCCAGCATTAGGTTTTTGGCCAAGTTTTATTCTATGTTATCTTATTCATGGCATGTGAACAGCCTGTTTTGCAGTTTGCCAGCTGGTACTGCTGCAATCTGGAAAATACTCAAATATCTCAAGGGGCACACCATTTGTGCAATGCTGTTTTCACTATGTCTTGTAGATTTAATTCTGCTTTTCATCTGAGCCACCATAGTACCTTGTCCTGGAAAATGCAGCATATCACACATAGCAACTCTGAAAGAGTTTCCAATAGTGTTCCAAAACTCATGCATGAGGAAGACTACTCTCAAAGCCAAACCAGTGGAGCTAAGACTCAAAAACAGTGGAAAATAAAATACCAAACTGGAGAGCAGAAAGCAGACCTGAACAGTAGCTGGCTCATGTGGAAACAAGGCTGTGGAACTGGAGTCACTGTATTATTAAACTTCGAAGTTGACTTGTTAAAACTGACTTGCATTGAACAGAATATTAACAGTGGGTCTATTTTGTCTCCTATTGAAAAGAATGTAAAAAAATAAAATAAAATAAAAAAATAAGAAAAGAAAATAACATTATTGAGCTACTGATGAACCACCAAGTTGGAAGTGGCTGAGCCGTCTATGTCTGGAAAGAAGTGACCACTTATTTTCCCTTCAAAAGACCAGAAAAATATCTTAATGCGGTGCTTACAATGTGGTGGTGAAGTACAGAAAGGTTTTTGGCTGGTTCTGCATAGTGAATACAAAATAATACACTAGCAAATTGCTGTAGGTTCTATTTTCCCCCCAAAGAAGATGCATTAGCTGTGATGTTTTCCTAATTTCTTCCTTCTGTAATTGTGAACATCAATGAAGCATAACTTCTCTGAGAGGACCTCCTGCTTTTTGAGACACATTTGGCGAACATGAATGCCTTTTTCAAATCCATTTGCTATCATGAAGACACCTTCCAAATTGTCTCAAAACAAAATAGGCCTGTTGAATTTGGAGTCCATCTTCAGCTTTTATATTGCACTCCACTTTCAAAGTGTGTTCAACATTTTAAGAAGCTTCAAGTTACTTAAAAAGTTACTTACAAGTAACTAAGACTCCTTTAATCACACAGATCTCTAACACAGGCATTAGTGAAGCACATGCTTTCTTCAAACCCCATCACTGTTGTTATAATGGGTTGAGCAAGCAAGCAGGAGTGTAGCACCTCAATCCATTCTTGGATTAAGAATTAAATTATTTAGATTTATAATTTAATTCTTACGTGCGATAAAGACATTACATTAAAACACGTGCTGTTTCTCACCACTGTAATGCAGGATCATTACCTTGCTTAACGGAGACAAATCTTTTATTGGCAGCTTGAAACACTACTTGTGGATGACTCTCCTCTAGATCAAACAGCTCATCCTTTCCAGGCTTTGAGCATCGGCCAGAGCGCAGCGTGCCCGTGGGTCCTATAGGGCTCAGGTACTTCCCTTCGCAGTCCTTGAAGGCCAGCTTTCCAGATTTGAGCTCCAGTGTGAAGCTAGTGCTAAGGATGTTTTCTTTCACCAGTTTGCCGTCATTATTGAGGAAACGGCTGTCGCACGTCTTCAGGCTGTACTTGCCATCTGTGTAGACCAGGGTGACGAGGGAGTCCACTCCCCAGGGAATGTTGCTGTCCACTGAAATCTCCCCGTCGGAGGCAGACAGGTGGGCGTAGCGCTTGCGGGCCACACTGAACAGGCTGGCCTGCGGGTGGAGGGCCAGGTGGACGGCCCACAGCTCTGGCTCCCCGATGGCCTGGGCAAAGCAGGACAGGTAGTCAGCTGAGCCTCCGAAATAGCGCAAGTAAGACTCTGACTGCAGGGCCCAGCGTCCGTCCGACTGCGGCACAATGAGGAAGCGGCAGTCAGCGTCAGGCCTCTCCGCTCCACAGGTGATCTTCCCATCCTTGTCGGAGCCCAGGTAGCGTCCCAGGTGGCTGCGGAGGAACACCACCTGGCTGTCCTGCTCGTCCTGCTCCAGGGTCCAGATCTGTTTCTTCTTCATGCTGGTGCCCGAGGCGTTCACCTTGAAGCCGAAGGCCTCGGCCGTCAGGTACCGGTTCTCGTGGTTGATGAGGCCAAACTGAAGCTTCAGGGCATTGTTAATTCCGTTTGTGGGCATGCTTGATCCGTCCGCACGCAAAAATTTCAGCTGAATGGGTTTAGGACAAAGAAGGGAAAGGGTAGTGGGGGGAAGCAAGCATGAGATAGAAAAAAAGAAAGCAAATATTTGATCTGCTCCGTCCCTCAAGCTGTAAATTAGCTCCACTTATCTCCCTTAATGGATTCTTCAGTGTTCCTCTCTTACGCTCTTACTCTCTCTCTCTCTCTCTCTTTCCCCCAGAGGGCTTGCTCTCTGTTCCTTAATCAGTTGGGATTAAAATCAGCAGGACACAGCACCTCAATCCAACAAGCCGCTGACGTCACACACCAGCGCACCAACCCTACACTTCCCCTCCTCCCTCTCCTCCTGCCCTGTCACACACTCGCCGCAGTTTCAATCTCTATCTGTCTCACATCTTCCTTTGCTCTCACGTCTCTCCCTTTGCTCCTTCTTACTCGTCCTCCCTCCCTATATAACACTGACACACTCATTTGTCAGCCCCACTCCCTATTGGCTCTCAATCACATATTTAGGCCTATATACTAGTAGCCACCCTATCCAACCCTGGGATTATCCCAGCTTTGATCTGCCGGCGAGCCACAGCCTAATTGGAAAACGTCCAGAGAGTAAAGGTGCTTTTGGTTGCTTCTCACAGCTTCTCCGTCTCCAGCGACCCCCTTTGCAAGCAGGTTTTGCCCAAGATTGATTGAGTTTTCAACGGGACAGGATATACAAACATAAGCACAACTTGAACAATGTTTCCTGCCCATAAATAAGCCGTCCATGTGTTAAAGGCTCAATGCAAGTATTTGAATATCATTTACAAAGGGGCTCTTTGACATGCACTTTGTCAAAGACAGTATACTGTATATCAGGCTGGCTGAATATTGAGAGGCACAGTGTAAACCCTCAAATCTGTAGAAAGGTTTCTACATGAAAATGTTGTTATCCACGTGTTGCTCCACTGCTAATGAAAAGCAGCTTTGTTGTTTGGTCCAAGTTTCCCCATAGGGATATTTGAATTAGTGAAGTCTGTGAGTTTAGCCTGGAGGAATTTGAATAGTACACATTTGAATGGACTTAAGTGTTGCACATTGCCACACACAGCCTTTCACTTTGAAAGCCTTTTACTGGTTGACTCTCATGTCTACTGTGCTCCATTCAGTATTCCTTTTAATCCTCCAGCCCCTCCTCTGTTAGGCTGTCAGCCATTTGGTAGCAGAGGACAGGACTCCATGCGCCATGACCTTTGTCACAACACATGCCAAGATCAACCTTGCTAAGAGCATTAAAGACCTCTTTCACTAAGGTTCCTGGGGTGTGGGAGGTAACTTATGCAAAGAGATCTGGATACCCTAAATACTAAAAACAACAAGAGTGTGTGATTCAGTCAATAATATTAGTGATAGAAACTATTATTAGGCTATTATTTCTTCCTAACACTTATTCAATGGAAAGTGCTGTCTAAGTATAAGCGTACTAAGTGTACTTCCTTTGACATGATACAGAAAAAGGGATTGGTATAGTGATCCGGGACACCACAGGGGGTTAACAATCTCCGGGTAATCTAAGGAGAAAGGGTATGTGTAGAAAGGTATATCCTGTGTGTAGATATTGAATTTGTCACTTTGGATAAAAGCATCTGCCATATGACTAAATATAAATGTAAATTTGCAGTAATTTGTGTTGATATATAATAAACATATTGGCCCCACAAACTTGATGATTTTTGATAATCAGTTTGTTAAAAAAATCAGTTATCCTCATGTATAATTATCCAATTGTACATTTGATAATTAAGTTGATCTTGTTAGTTGCACAGCTAGTTTAATCAGAATCAGGAGGCACATTTAGTGGTTTAAAGTTTAAGAAATATCCCAGAATAGTAATATTTTAAAAACAGTTAAAAGTGTTAGAATGCCAGTGCAATACACTCATGTCATTGTCAAGATCATGATAGGCTTTGCCTTTATTTCCTCTGTGTCGATTGTCTCTAATTGGATGAGCCCATTAGTCAGTCAGTCAAATACAGATGGTCAAGAGGGCCCATGCAGGTGAGACCACCAGGTCATTGAGGTTGGACTCAGTGGGAGCTCCTCATCACTGAACAACACACTGGGCCTATCTGAGAGCTCCTGATTGTTAGTAGTTAACCTATGATCTACTTCATTTTGCAAAATTTGTGCAGCATGGTGAGCACCAGCTATGCACGGTATATTTTATAAACACTACATTCAGCACACTCAAGACATGATTACAGCTCTTATGGACATGCAGTCTCTACAAAACTTGCACCACACTGAGTTGACTGTTGGAGTTTGGTAATTATGTTTGCTCACAGCTGTTCTGTGTTTGGACACCACAGGATTTTGTGATTCACTGAAAGTGTCGCAGAGTTTTACTATAAATAGAGTGCTCACATCGTACTTCTAATCCACCTGTTAGGACTCTTACTCAGCTTCTTGGATGAAAGTCGTTGATCTCCTACTGTAGAATACATCGCCTGGTCCTGGTATTTTAACGAAAGATGATACTGACTTATCATTCAGTGATTTATTTCTATTAAGTCTAAGTTAGGCAAGTCGTGTTTATTTTATCTGTCAAATAAAAATAAATAAATAAATAAATAACTGGGATCCACATCTGGAGACAGGCTGGCAGGAGGAGATCATGCCCAGCCTGTAAGTACTGAACACTTTCTGTTGGTTCATTGGAATATTAACGGATGGACGTCAACAAACTGCAAACTCAGAAAAGTACTGCTGTATTCCCTTGAGTCAGATTTCATCTCTCTGAATGAAACGCATCTGCCCTGCAATTCAATTGCACTTTAATTGCACTTCACTTGGCTTCATGACAGTTGGCTAAAATGGGGTGTGGCATTGTTGTTGGCCTATCACAAAAAGGCGCGTAACTTCCAAATGGTTTCACAGACTTGGAGGTGGAGAGGTTGGTCACGGGCCAAATGACAGCTGATGAACTGTTCATACCAATTGGCAAAAAGGGGGTGTGGCAGTGGGAGTGGCTTATAAGAAAAACGTGCATAACTTACCGGTTTCATGTAACATTGCCAAGCTGTATTTGTGACATTAGTGATGGTTTGCCCCGCCCCCTATACTTTAGCCGCACCCCTCTCAAAATTTATGAACCATTTGTTTTAGGCATTTGTGGGAGTCATCATTGGACTAAGCAGGGAATTAAAGTACTGGCAGATTCAGCAGGAAGAGCGCGAGGGTCTATGATGAATAAAATGAGATTCTGTCCTGACCTTAGTTTTTCAACCTTCACTAAACTTTATGATTCAGCTATAGGCCCAATTTCATTTTATGCAGCAGGAGTGTTGGGTTTTAAGGATGCCCCCGAAAGTAATGGCATACACAATCGGGCCATAAGGTGTTTTCTTGGGGTGCATAAATTTACTGCTAAGCAAGCCGTTGAAGGGGACATTGGAAAGGAGTCACATCTTGTAAAGCAGAGAGGTGAAATGATGAGGTTGTGGAGCCGCCTTGTTCAGTTGTTAGAGGAACGATCGACCAAAAAGATCTTAAACTGAGATCGAGCACACGGTTATCCTTGGATGAGAGAGATCACTGCAATATTGCAATATTCTCTCTGATTTGAATTTTATTTTCAGGAATAACCTGCAGTGTAATATAAATACAGTCAAACAAAAACTATTAAAAATCTATAAGGACCAATGGAAGGACATTTGTAAGAAACCAAAACTTAAAAAATACATTCCTTTATTGAGGTAGGCAAAGTTATTAAAGTAAAGTTGTTCCTGAAGAGCAACATCTATCTGTTTTATGTGATCTGGATGTTGTCAGGGTAGAATTATATTTTGTATTTCATTGCCCTTTGTACACTGACTTGAGGAATTATTTGTTTGAAAAGATCTAACTGAAAAATCCTGATTTGTTTTGGTTGTCTGAAGCTGATATGCTGTGTTTGCTTTTTAATATGGAGATCTTTGTTTTGGCGAGATTTATAGGAAATGCTTGGCAGCAGAACACTGTATCCTTCATAACAGGGCTGTTCTGCCATGTAAACTGAACGCTCTGACATTTTCTCTTTTTGATTCTGTGGAGCTGTACATCATGATTTGTTATGTGGTTATTATTGTTTAATGTCTTGGGCACCAGAAAAGCACATTACACTTAATCAATCAATCAGTCAGTCTTGTCTTGTCTTATCTTATCTTATCTTATCTTATCTTATCTTATCTTATCTTATCTTGTCTTATCAAAAGGGATTTCTCTGTCTGCCTCTATTTTGCAATTAGATCAGATGCAAACCGTTGATACTGATGATTTTGTTGGAACCCGGTAATGACCAGGTTAAGCTGTGCTATTTTTTCAAGGTTGTAATGACATTAACTGAACAAGTACAGTCATTGAGAAAGGCACCAGAAAAAATCTTGTTTCCATTTATCAGAACAAACATTTAAAATAATGTGTCTCCAGAAATAAGATTCAAATTGCTCCTATTACAGTCTTGTTTAATTTTGAAGAAACCTCTGTTTGGTTGAGTCAAGTGTTACATAAAAGCACACAAATCTGAGTTACTCACATATACCATATGATAAAACATGAAAATCTAATATGATTTGTATGAATGCAGTATACGTTCAAATTTAATTTAGTGTATTTCCACTCTGTGCCCACTGGGTGGCAGTGTTGCCATTCCCCATTACATCACTGTGGTTTGTTATTATAGGGAGACAGCTGCAAGTGTTTGTACAGCTGAAGGTTTTAGAGACAATTGATATAATGGCATATTGCAAGTGCTACATCCATCCATCCATCTAGCCATCCATCCATTTCTGTTGATTCACTGTCATTTCTGTTGAGCATTAATAACTTTATATATAGCTTTATATATAATATATGGCTATAACTTTTATTGGTCAACCCCTTGTTGCAAGATTGAATTTGATACATAAGGCAGTATGCATTAGTATATTTTACTCTACTCCGCCCATCTTGCCCTCCATGCTAATAATTAGATATTAATACTATTTGATGAGCTCAAAGGAGAATTCATTCTTCAGTGGTTATCCAGTGATTCTTTTAAATGGCTAGAGGTGATACAATACCAACATTACTCAAGAACAGTGACATTTTTATTTCTGTTTGTTTAGATCTTCCTGTCAAAACAGCCGGGATTTTCACTGTTGAGTCACTGTTAAGGCTCAAGTTCGAAAGTATTTTATTGAATTTGAATCCATCGCCTGTTGACTCCAAATCTTTTTGAATCCCATATTGACCCATTTTACATAATGACAAAAACATTTTTTCAAAAACATGGCTCTTGATATCTACAGTGTTGATAAGTCCCCCCGTTTAGCTGGTGGGACTGCGCCACATATATTGCATTTCGCAGCATTCTCATTTAATTTTGAGCAAGTGTGTTCAGGCTTTAGAATGATTGTGTGGAGTGTTGACAGACACAATGGAAAGCAGGGACTGGAGATGCAAGCATATGACATCAAGTGTGTGTGTGTGGGGGGGGTGTTCTAAGGATTCAGGAAGAGGATTCATTCGACTTGGGGAACAAATCTGGGTATCTTGTTAGGCAATTTGGAGCTGGTTCTGGACAACCACACATGTAGCCAATCATTTAAAAAATATGTATTGATAAGCGTTTGAGTGAGTTAGATCCTCAGCAGAAATACTGTTTTACTTGCTTCACAGGAGGAAATTTTCATGTTAAGACTGCAGCCAAATAACTGATTTCCAAACTGAGGACCATATTTTTTAGGAGGGCAAGGTTAACAAAAAAATAAATAAATTCTGGCATTATCAAGTTTCATGTCGGAAGAAAAGTCATCATTGTACCTTAACCCAGTAAACAGCTGTGGTTTTGTGGCTGTAATTTATGCTGCTTTGTTAATGTCATCAGCTCAATCTCTCCACTGTGTTTATATAAATGAAAAAACAAACAAACAAACATATTATGTACCTAGTGAAGATTGTAGGTTACTTGTTGCTAATGTGTTTGTGTTTTCTGCTCATCACAACTGACTTCAGTGAGCGTCAGGTCAGGTTTGCTGGCTGCGAGACATTCAGTTGTGAAAAACAAGATGTTTTTCCTCAGTGAGCTTCAGGAACTGAATGCGAGAGGTGTCAGTGCCATAAAATCAGTTTTCTTTAACCAATGCAGCACCTACAGCAGCACTTACAGGAGCACTTCTCCTACAGCTACTGCTCATTGCATAATGTTTTCTCCGTGGCTCTATCAATGAATTTTATACTGCAAGTGTGACAGTCCACGCATTTAAATCCAATCAGATTATATATTTACCATATATTAATTCTAGTAATTTTGTTATATGTTAATCTTAAATCTTTGACTACGATATTTCAGGAGATTTCAGCTGTAGTATTTTACTCCTTTATTTGCATCAAGTGTATTTTTTATTTGAGCCATCAGTTGGTAAAAATGAACAGCAGACATGTGAGTGGTCTTTGATGCTGTATGACACGTCTCTATTCAATTTAGAAACATTTGACAATAGTGGCACAAAGAACCATCAAATATATGTGCTGCAATGTGCCAAAATGGTTGGGAGGCAAAGAAGGAGCACCCAAGTACTTTTTAGACCCTTTTGCTTTTAGTGCACTGTACTAATGTACAGTGTGACCCAGCTTTATATATCTAAAATAAAATCTAAGGAGAATGACCTATTACTTTTAGCTAATGTAATACGAGTGTTGTCATTAACACAAGTAGCCTAAATGGGACTACTTGTGTTAAAAATACAAGTGAGGAGGCGGTGTCCTGCTTCTAACGTCTTGAAAAATTACAACACCTCATAATCCATTATATTGTATAGGGACACTCAAGGTTTTTAAGTCAACAGGTTAAGTATATAATAAATCAGCCTCTAAGTCAGTTTTATCCCCGAGGCTTACTGGTCGATTACTGTTTTATTTGACATCATAACATGTAGTTCACCCCACTGTACGTTGAAGCACTGCACATCCCACACAAGACCTCTTCAATTCCAAATCTGCTCATGAATGCTGTGCAGAGAGACACGTGTTCTCACCTGGAGTTTGCTTTTTTTAAATCCCAAACTCTGAGTGGAAAAGTGTGTAGCTGCACATTTTTGCGTGAACATTTTTTTAAGCTAATTAATTGCCATAATAGATCTCAAAAAGTGCTCTTTAATCCTAAGAATTCCATAGTAAATTCAATTTTAGTTTTTGAAGCATGCTGCACAACCATTACATCAAAGCCTATCATGAAGCTGCTATGTGTCAAAATACTACAGAAAAACTAAGAGACGATCAAACGATACTAGTAAGTATGATAAGGTCACAATAAGCTTGCTTCTAATTACTACAGACACACTACAAGTCCCTAACTGCTTTAATATATTTCTTTAAGTATAGCTGTCAGAAGAAACCCCCGATAAACTGGTTTGCATTACTTTCAAAATTGTTTACATGGGTAAGTTTGGTTTGCATTGTTCTGTGTGGCATGGAGACATATGATTTATGTCCAGTAGATGGCAATGTTGACTATAAATTCAAACGAGAAAGTGTTTTTATTCACACAAATAAGGACTCATGCATTTATTGGGTAGACTGCAAGAATAATGCCATTCATTCACTCAAGCGTCCTGAGGGAGAGCTTAGAGTTGCCTGATTGATTGGAAACTAAGAAAAAGTTAAATTATTATTATTATTATTATTATTATTACTATTGTTATTATTGTGTTTATTTATGTTTGGAATTTCTGCTTTTTTTCAACAGTGACAGTTTACATAGACAGGAAAGACGGCGGAGAGAGGGGATGACGCGCAGGTTCGATTCCAACCCGCGTGACCGCGGTGATAACACGTAGCACGCGCTCTACACGGTGAGGCACCGGAGCGCCCCAATAACAATTAATATCACCGCTGCCCATGCTGGCTGTGAGGCTACCTGCACAGTTGGTGAGTTTACAGATGAATAAATCAATTTGCTGTGAAAGCAAGTTAAAGGGCAGGGAAATTATCTATGGTATTTCAACTTTGGGATTCAGCTGCAATCACAGTGTGTATGAATATCATTGATATTTGACCTGAAATGTGTTTCATGGCTGAAGCATCAATGCATATCATGTAATCAAAATAGAGATGATGGCTATGGTAATATGTAAACTAAAGACAGCAAGTTGGTAAGCGACCAGCAACGCATCACACTGACAAAGAATTTAACATGTGAGCAGTGAGAATAGTTTGGAGAAGACATACTATGCATCATAAAATAAATAAATCAATGATAAAAAAATTAAAGGATCAGTATATGTTGCAGTTATGGAGTGATGAACTGGTTTTGTGAGTTCTTCAGCTGTCCATTCCTATATCTTGCAAACATTTCACACAACAAAACAGTAAAGAACCTCGAATATTGAACTGGATGTGCTGTCAGAGATCTGCCCTGTGACAGTCCAATGACAGAGGTAGTTTTCAGCTAATGAGGAC
>OMLF01010244.1:0-19704 GCA_900302615.1 Holocentrus rufus
TCTTGATGTCATCTCGTCCGTACTTCAAAACGTGTTATTTACTGGAAATGCCTGCACTTCTCAGTTAGGGTCCATTGTCTTCTAGGGGAGGGTGTTTTTTTTTTTTGGGGTGGGGAGGGGGTTTGTTGGGTTGTGTTACAGTGTAACAAAGCCTCGTATTGTGTGTTCCAGAAAGCATCAATCATTTCATTTGTGTGGAGTTCTGCGCCGGGGCCCCGGGTTGCTGCGGCTTGCCCTAAATTGGTCTAATAGTCTCAAGGAACATGGCTATATAGAGGCGCGCAGATATAAATACAGCATGTATGTAATCAGGGACTGCCCAGCTTTCCCAGTCTGTGGTGCTGTGTCCTAGAGGACTCGGTGATTTAGACTGTTATTGCTGGTTTGGCTTAGATCTTGGCTGGAGGGCTGAATTACAGTGGAGCCTCTGGAATGAGCTATTGTGTGCCGCCTGTTTACTTTAGGCCAGGATCTGTGCGCATAAATACACAAAGCAGGAAGAGGCAGGGGAGCGCAGAGGTAGAGAGGGAGGGGATTGGGGGGAAACAAAGGAACCAAACCTACAGGGGCAGCGGTCAAAAATAGAAAAATGTAAATAATGAAACGAGCGCGCGGGGGGAAAAATAATTTCGGTCGGAGTTTGAAATGCAAACTAAGTATCGAGAATGCAAAAAGAGCATGTGAGCGTGTGAGAGAGCGTATTCAGATACAGGCAACGGCATGTGAGTCTTACCTTTTTTTTTTTTTGGTTTTGTTTTGTTTCTGAAGTCTTATTACTGTGACTATTTCACCAACAGCCAAGTCAGTATTTTTTTTTTCTCTCTCTCTCTTCCCTAAGATGTGTCAAGTGTTTGTGTTAGACAGTGCGCTGAAAGCAGACTCTTTGTTTTTCGCTCCTGCTCCAAATGGAAGCTGCAATTCCTCTCCTGTAACTACTGACAGGTCTCACATGCTGACAGGGACGATCATTACGCACAGTCAAACAGAGGTTAAACACCATATTTTTCACTTCAAGAAAACAATGGGAACTTGGGACTCGGGTGTGATTTACCGTCCATATTGCACAAAACAGTATCGAATTGGATCTCGTTTGGTCTTCAATGTAAAAACAGGTGAAAACAGAAGCAGAGCGTCGTCCTCTGTCAGTTCCACAGTATTGATTCTCAACGGTGATAGTCTCGGTTGTGATAGTTTTATAGCATGTTTTTACGGGGTTTGTATAGTCACCATGTATATGACATATTAACTAATAACAAAATAGCATAATATTGTCTTCAACTGGGTGTATATGGCCTGATTCTGCTGTAACTAAAACCTTCTGCTGAGTTGCATCTTAACTTGAATCTCTTTTATTCTGTTCCAGCAGCCCACCACGTTTTTTATTAAATCAAAGCGCATACATGGGTAATATTGTCTATACTGGAGGGTAATAAATAGACTGGCCACCTGCTGAGGCTACTAGCACTTTTGTTACCAGTGGGAGGTCTGCTGCTCCCAACCAGAACAGAGTCAGATCCCCTGTTGCCTTATTGTCTGTGTGAATCACTACTGCCCTCTGGTGCTGAATGTGTTCATATACAAGAGAGGCTACTGAGTCTCTGCTGGTCGGCTCTCACATGAATGTCACTCTCCATGTTTTGTGTTCTGATCTGTTATTTGTTGGCAAACGGTAAACCTTACCATATGTAAGTGTGTGGGCAGGGCTGGTGACGAGATTCAGCGCTGTGCCCTTGTTGTTTCTCTTCCATATGTGTTTTTCCACTCAGTCCTTCTTTGTCGTTCAGATGAAAACATGACTTTTGTTACCTTCTGAATTTTAATTCAAAACAGTATGTCTTTTGTTTGACTATTATTTTGTTTGACTGTATTTTTTTTTAACTGAATGCAACCCTTGTAAACGTCTTAAGATAAAATCTCCACTTATGGTATTCTTTTGTTAATCTAAAGACTCGTGAACAGAGACGGTGTGTTTTGTTCAGCCTGTTTTCAGTCTATTTTTGTCGTTTGTCAGCACCTGAAAAGTTTCCTGCTTGAAGTTCAGATTCCCCTGTGGTATTAGATGTGCTTCACTGCCAGGCACACTGTATATAATTTATAATGACTCTGAAATCACTCTAGATTCCTGACTGCTACGTGACTATTTTCAGAACAATGTTGATTCTCTGCCAGTAAACCAGTTCAGTCATTTTTTTATTGGCAAGATGCAATAATTTACATGTCATTAATGTCATAATTTAAAGTTTACACACTTCTGGTAGGCTAACTGTAGCTAAGGTGATGTTTGATTAGTCCACACATAGTGCACCTCATATTGTAACATAATCAGTATTGGTAGTAAAGGCAACTAAATTTGTTATGTAAAATAGGCCTTCTTCTCAGTGCAATACAGCCTGTCCCCAAACCCCAGTGACTGGAATTAGTTTAAACCTGTTATGGTTGTGTATGTACTAGACTCCACTGAAAAAGGTTCCACCTCTTTGTAGATAATTCTTTTTCTTTGTATAGAAAGTGGAAAAGATCTTTTTGTATTTCTCTCTTCTATTTTGTGTCCTCTGTAGCCCTAACCCCATGTGACCCAATTGTGTAATCCTATTTGTCCAGAACTGTGCTTTGTGTTCATGTAAATAGGTGTTTGTTAATAAAAGAATGTGTTCTTCTAATGATGTTCTGTGTTATATATGTTTGTTTGTATAAAAATATTAATGTATCTATGACATCTACTGTGCAGGCGTTCTCTGATTGCAAAAACGTTGATAATGACCAGGCAGAAATGAGCCAGCTAGAAATATTTATTATGGAAAACTGTATGGAAACTCTGACAAAATCAGCAATAGGAAAAATAACCTTGCTTTCTATCAGTGTGTGAGGGCAAATTGATACTGAGGAAAATGCCAAGCCGTTCATGAAACACCTGAATTACAGTGGCTTCATACCACACTCTTAGGACATGAAGGCGCGAACGCTGCCCCTGATGACAGCTCTGCAGATGGGGCAGTGGCGCAGGCTGGCGGCACAGTCGCTACACACCACCAGATGACCACAGGGGATGAAGACGATGGACACCAGCTTGTCCATGCACACTTTACAGGTCCTCTCCTCCTGCAGCTGCCTCAGCAGCTCCTCTGGGCTGGGGTCCCCTGCTGTTGGAGGGAAAAATAAAAATAAAAGTACACATAGATGAATATATGTATATACACAAATAGACACTGCAAATGCTAGCTAATTCTTGGAAGAAGTAATCACTGCAGGTCATCAACCAACCAAGCAATCATCTCAACGGCGCAATTCACTGCAAAAGATTTCTAAGCGGAAAGTGGCCTTTTTTCATGTAAACCCTTTAAGTGCTGACTTCTGACCTTTCTCTCTGATGGGCGTTTGTGTCCTCACATTTCCAGCACTGGGGCCCTGCCTCACCTCTGGCTCTGACGGACACACATACATGGAATAAAGGCCAATCAAGCACATACAACCCTGACACCCATTGTATCACTGACAATTTTGATTGTTTGTAGTTTTAGCGAATATTAATACTGCCAAATTAGTGTCAGGGAGTTGTCAAGAAGAATTTGAAGTGGTATTGTGGAAAATAACAGGCTCTACCTCTGCTCTGTGGCCCCCTCTGTCTGTCCTCCTCCTCTGCCTGCAGTATGTCAGTGACCAGGTCAGATACAGAAGTGTAGTGCTGGCCGGTCAAAAGGTATTTGGTCTGGACTAGGCTCTCTACCAGGCTAGTGTCAAAGCCCATCTGGAGCACAGTCTGCACCACAGGAGAAAGCATGGCCGAAGAGGCCCCCAGACCTCCAACCACATCTGGGAGACAGGAGAGACAGAGAGAGGTCAGGCAGGCAGGGGACGCAGTCTAGTTTCAAGGCAGAGGCAGGACAAAAACATATAAATATCATTTGGATATTAGATTTAATCTTACATTGAGCCAAGAGCTGCATACTATAAGCTTCTGTATTTGTGCAAGGAAACTGGCATGGATTGAATACACTAATTGACACTATAACTGGAAAAATAAATAAGAAATTTTGCAGTTACAAATTTACTTTTTGTGTGAATACATCAGCATATCAGATCACAGACATCTCACTGTCATCTGAACCAATTAGCATTTCTGATTCATCCACTATACTGGTCACGTGCCCTTTCATGACACCGTTTCGGTCCTGCAACCAGGAGCAACAGTCAAAGGGTTTCCATGGCACTCCATAATTACCACCAATTATACAGCAAACATTAGCTCAGGCCACTGAACAGCCAATTATTTCACATAGAGCAGCTCAGCCAAAAGAAGGGCATGGACCTAACCTCGTTCTCCAAAGTGGGGCTGTTTTGTCTCTGATTTGGCACTCAAAGTTGCACTGGTGAAAGGCATTTGAGCTGAAGTGGTGTTGCCCTAGCTGATCTTAGAAGATTTAAGTGAACCAGATGCATACTGATGGAAGCCTAATGGATAAATATCATTTTCTCCACTTGACACATCCTATAGTGCAATGTGCAGTCGGTGTTTGCTCAAGCTCTTCCTTTTTGTGTGAACTAGCGAGAGTGGATGTTGACATTTCGACGCTTTGCACTGTGGGGTGTATAAAGAAAAGTAATGTTATCAAACCAGGAGGCTGCCATCTTATTCGGCTGGTCAATTTGGTATAGGGATGAGGAGGAGGCTCTTGGTACATGGCCATCACACCATGACATTTTTCAGATCTACCTGAATATGACTTACCATTTCCTGAGGTGATCTCCCTGGCTGCAGGAGTCTGTGGTCCACCCTGGAAAAGTAATCAAACTCAGAATCACATTTTGAAAGAGCAGGATGACTTGAGCATGGCAGTGACAAAGTATCACATTTTGACCTTATGTGTGCTTTGCCAAAAATCAGATCCTAGACTGAGCAGAGAGGAAGAATGCAGTTTCTCACCACAGTCTCACCCAGGTGGAAATGAGCGTCCTGTATGTTGTTGATATAATCCTGCCCCCTTGACTGGATTAGAAATTCACATCTAAGAAACACAGACATGTTATTTTTTTGCACGAGTGCCACTGTACTGCAGGACATAACAATACTGAGTTCGCACTGTATATGAAAAATGTGCATTTTCAATAACTGACACAAAAAAGGAAAAGGATGCAGCCATTTGCTTTCTCTATATCTGCCCGTAGGTAAAGCCATTACCGTGGAAACCACTTGGCATGCTCCTGCCAGGGGTCGTCCCCTGGCTCCCAGTTCCTCAGGCCTCCATCACAGTAGAAACATTTGACATTGTCACCATGGCCTGATGGAGACATATAACTATGAGGGAAGTACTAGTGACATACTATAAATTGATTCTCCAATTTAACTCTTACAGCTCCACACAAACAATGTCTTTCATTTACGCACGCAAACAAGCAATCGTACATGAAATTTGGTAATTTCTCATCATTTCCCACATTTTCTTAACTTGTTTGGATAAAAAATAATAATAAAAATAATAAATCTGGCCACAAAGGTCCAATTGGATACTCCATAAGGCACCTACTCCTTTAGGTGTATTGAGCTCTAGCTCTGTCCAGGTTGTTCTGTCAACAACCCCATGAGTCAGCAGGACAATTGTACCATGAACTCTCTCACAAAGAGGGGTCTCTAGCAGGGACCATGGCTCAGTTCTCAACATTTCACTGACTACTGGGATTGCTACTAAAACACTGCACATAAAATCATTAAAAAATAAAATGAAATCAGAGGATTAGGATATAAAGGTTTTCAGAGAGGCCTTGGTGAGCCAATGTGCACCTGTGTAGAAAAATCCTGCTCTGGCAAGAACATCAGGATGGACAGAGGCCCCGGTGGGCCAGTTGTGGAAGGTGGTAAGCCGGGAATCCTCCTCCTCCATCTCGGGGTAGATCGCCTGTCCACCCGCCCCCTGGTCGTCCACAGTCATCCTCTGGAGTTGGCTCAGCAGCTGACCGTCCACAGAGTCCGAGGATCCGTGGAGCGGAATATTCCCCACGGCTCTCCCCAGTATGAAACTACAGGTGGGGAAATGCCTCTTGTGCTCGGCGGTCGGGCTGTCTCCATGTACCCAATATGTTAAGATCCCTCCACAACAGAAACATTGGACTTTATCCCCGGGGCCCAGAAAAAAGAAGCCTGCTTTAGCCAGGTCTCCAGAGGTGACCGGCGCGTCTGCAGGCCAATTTTCAAAAGTTCGGAGTCTCTCTCCCTCCCGTCGCATCCGAGGCTCCTCAAGGATGTGCAGCATAGTACTCCTGTCATCCATCATTCTGTGGAATATGGATTGCTCTTCTTCCTCTTGTCCTGTGCCAGTCATACCTTTTGCGCTCCATAGTGGAGTGCGCACTGAGGGTGAGCACAGAGCAACCGCTGAAATACTATGATCCGCTGCTCTGGCCTGCGCACTGGTCTACATGAGGCTGCTTTCCAGAAAAGTCACCCAGTGCCAGAATGCAGTATCATTGATCCTTGAATGAAAGACAGCCTGCACACACCATTCTGCTCCGCCCCTTGCAAATAACAACTATCCTAGACCCAATCATGTAAGGAATTTTGATAGGGTACCAGTAGGCTACAACAAAATTAATAACCTATTCAATCTATAGGAATATTACAAGGATATACCAGTTTATGGGCATAGAAATACGACAAAATAGCCTGTGATAAGATCATATCTAAGCAGCCTACTGAAAACACATTTTAACATCAGGAAAATGACAGGATTACTGTTTTCCGTCGTTAGGCAGGCTGGATAGCCTCTGTCAAAATGATCACAGATGTTAACGTGCAATATCCTGCTTGGGAGGGGAGAAAAATTAGCCCATTTTCTTCCCTCGGCCTAAGGGACCTCTCCTCTTTCGGCACTCGATTTGTTAAGATTAGTCATGATGGATGTAATAGTATTGGAGGGATTGAGTGATTAAGGGCATTAAAGAAACAATGAGCGCGTGCATTCATTGGGAACTGATGAACAGCTCAAGATGTAAGATTTCCAGTAGCCCACTGGCTAAAGTTTAAAAAGGTATGAATTTATATTCAAGCCTAGGGAGGCAAGTTACTGTGGTTATGGGCTGGACCATCCAAGGCTTGTCAGACTACACTTTACAGAGAGGCAAAATCTTTTCTAGAAATGATCCACTCTTGTGGTATGAGTGTTTTTAAATACCACTTGCGCCACAGTTTATAAGACTGATCATTATGTTGTGCTGAAAATAACACCTAGGTTGTGTTTTGACCTTTGACAGAGTTGTCTTACAGCCCCCTGGTGGTCAGAGAGGGGAACTAGAACTACTTGAGGCCCACATCTTCTGACATGAATTGACACGAAAATTGGGCCCCTACTAAAATTTTGATCACACTAAAACAACTATGACAATATCAATAGATTGAATTATATTAATAAACTCGAATTAATTACTTTAAGACGCATGCCACTGACAAAATCATAGCCTCATGCAATGTAGGCATTGACAGTAGACAGCCAGATTTCTATAGGCCCATGCCAGAAACAGAAAATGTCGGTGTGTCCACAATTTTCTGTCTTCATCCGTATAATCAGGGATGTTACTACCTCAGGGTTATACCTGTCAGAAGAGGATGGGGTGCCCTAACCCAAGTCACCTGTAAAAGTCTTTTTTATATATATGAACTTTTAGGCTATTAAGAATGTTATCATTGCAAATAACTGGTGGGTTTGATTTGAACGTGAGATTTTGACACCGTGGAAATACAGCTGTCACGTAATTTCAGTGAAGCCCTTCTCTCACTATTGCTATAGTCTACTGAATTATATTTCTGTGGTATAGACCTCCTGCTTATTTTGGTCTTACTGTGTACTGTGCATTTTTCTACCATGATATCACAGTAATGTGTCCATAATATTCATACAGGCAAAATCCCCAGATTTTTTTTTATTGTATGTGTAGCCTATAGGTCATCTTTCCATATAATTACTATTATTCTCTTTTGCATGTTTATGCGTCACTCCACATTTACTTCAGAGCTCAATTGGCATTATAGGTTGTAAAAGACTACAATACAGGCTTCCGAAAAAGGTCCAAGGGCCATTGGAGTGTGTAGAAAATATGTCAACAAAGACAGCATTCCTTTTAAATTTGGAATGTGAACATCTGTATGTGGTATTAATAAATCATTTTCTCATGTGTGTATTATTTGAGATGTCAGCATCTATAAGTTGCGTCCATTCATCATCTCATTTTAACTGCGTTAAATGACAGACCTTAGTGTTCTGCTTTAAATGGAACAACTACAGGATACTTGAAACTTTTGCCAGCTCGCGGTGATCGACGTAAAGCAGCGGCTCAAAGCCCGGATGGAGCAGCCATTGGGGAAGTGTACAGGGCTTCTCGGTAACGTAACTGAGGAGGGATCTCTCTGGAATAAAAAGACAAAGTAAAAAGCGACTGAGGACAGAAATATACAAGATCCGCAAGTTCAATTTGGCCGACACATAACGTTAATTTTAAAGTACAGCAGGACTTGATTGCTTTCGGACACAGAATCCGAGGCGACAGACTTGAACTGTGGAAGTTGGGATACGTGCACAACGGAAAATACACAGCTGAGCTAGCGCAAGCTACCACTAGCCACAAGCTAAGCGGCATAACTAGCCAGATAGCTAACTATAACTGAGCATTGAACTTGCTCTCAAAACACGGGGCTTGAAATCCAGTCACAAGCTCAGGCTCTGTGGAAATCCAGGGACTTGCTTAATGAATTATGTCTGCCACAAGCATTGACCCTCAGGTAGGAAGGACGATGCACCTCGCCTGTAGAAAGCTTGCAAGCTAGCTAATCTGCTAACGATTTATGGGGCCATGGCTATTCCTTGGGAGTGTCAGCTAGCCAGTAATGTTGGCCGGTGTGTGTAGCTAGCAAGTTAGCCGCATTCCGTGGAACGGTTATGTTGTACTGGACATTTAAGAGGAAAGACATTGCGACGTGTGCATGTACATAATTGTCAAAATCATTCATGACTGAAGCTATAAGTGTGTGCCACCAGCGTAGAAAAACTCATCCAACATTCGTTTGTATACTTCAATTCCATAGCTAATGTTAAATCATTTTACTGTGGCTCAGGCTAATATCTGAAATACAACTGTTCATAGAACATTTTCACAAATAACTGCATAGTGTTTAGACTCTCAGTGTTTGCAGCATGTGATGGCAAAGTACAAGCTACATTATTTGCTTTGAGAAAGCCATTTCGATAGGGGTAGCAAGCGAGGAAGTTGTTTATATTAACGGGTGGCTAGTTAAGTGATTGAAGTTACACACCGAAGTGTATAACACACTGAATAGCGTTGATTTTTTTTTACTATGTATCTTTAAGTCTTTTACATCTCCACTCTATAGATGAAATAAATGTTTTGCTTTGTCTGTGTCCAGGAAGTAGTCTTGTGGTTTGTGAGCTACAGACCCAACCTATGTACTGAATCTTAAACTAACTGAAAATGATCATGACGTCTCCTTTTTTCTTTGCATGATTGAACATGGATGCAGAGATCAAAGGGACAAGCATCTAAAGGTGAGTTGTTGCATATCATAAGAGACTGAATTAATAACAGCAGTTGATGTATGTCACTTTAATTTGGGCCTACCTTTTCAGTCAGATCATTGTTACTTCTACTACCACACACCTTTTCCATTGATACTTCAGTATCAGCCTGGGCATCCACTACTATCAAGCCATATATTGGGAAATGGCTGGAATAAGTTTTGATTCATGGGCCTTTACACAGATTGTCCTACAAGTAAATACTCGCTATTAACTATTGGCTGTGTATGAACTAGCTGTCTCTGGGGGTGTATTTCTCCTCTTAAACTAATTTGACTTGTTACATGGTGAATGTATTCCTTTAGTCCAGTTTAATGCCCACTGGGACCACAAGTACTAACGATGTCGACACTCAATGACTATATGGGCTTTGGACAGAAGCAAAATGTCATATGAATAACAAATGTCATGTGTCTACAAAATGTAATAAGAAAGGGGCTGGTGTATTTTAAAGTCCACTAGCTGCTGTGGCCTGTGGCCCAAATGCCTTGTTTACAGATCATATCCATGGCATGAAGCTGTCCATGGTGCTCATATCTGAAATTTTCTTAGCACAGATCTGGTGCAGTGTCTACTGCTTGGTGAAATATGATCTTGTAGTCTGAGCAACATCACCAGCAGTCCACCCTGTACATGAGTTTATTGCTGTACCATTCCTGTTGTGAAAGTTGTATGAGTGATGGATGACTTTAATGTAACATAGGTATTTGAATTTTGTGGTTACTCCTCCTGCATTCCCACTCCCTACCTCCGTTGTATGATTTACTGGTTATTCATTGATGTAGTTCCCTGTTGACATCAGTCGGTGTTGATGACAGTGTTGTCATTATTGTTCTTATGATGTTCAAGCAGTTATTCGTTGACCATAGCTGTCAGCAGTGGCAGAGTGACGAGCAGGTCTTGACTCACCCTTAACCTGTAGGCGTGGCTGGCTGCAGGCAACAGGCCATAGTCTGACTCATTTCCAGGTTAGGCCTGTCTCAAGGGCCGGAGGGCTGTCTGTAATGGCAAACTGTTTTTTTTATTTATTTATTCAATTTCTTTTTTATTTTGCTGTGTGGGGGTGGGAAAGGTAGACATGCTCATACATGAGAGAGACTGATATAAAGCAGTGACAGTCAGAGATAGAAATGACAGTCAGGTGACAGTCACAGAAATGGACTGTCAGGGAGTATCAGCATGAATTCATATGGTTAACATATTTCATTATTTTGTTCTGTGATCTCATGCTCAGATGATCACCCTGGTGTTTACTTAATTGTTCCATTTCAATGCTGTTGGGCTAACAAATAAATTATGAATGCTTACAAAATAAGGGTAAGTCTCAGTAGACAGTTTTACTGGTAGTATGTGTGTAGGGGTCTTTTGTTCATTCAAATGAATGGCTTACGTACTAGAAAGATTATTCTGTTTGCTTGACACTTAATAAATTGCTATGCAGTTTTATTTGGAGGAATAAACCTCACATAAAATGGCAATGTGCCTAGATCAATTCTCATAAGTATGAAATTACAAATCCTAAGTAAAGTCTCATACAGAATTGTACATCAGTGTTTTCCTTGTAATGATGCCACTTGAGAGTATGTAATATCAATGTAAACTGAAGTGTCTGTACAATGGAGCAAAGAACAGTTGATTGTGATTGTAATTATTAGTGCGAACCGTTTTGAACAAAGGGCAAAATGTTTTTGAATGACAGAATTGTGCAGCGTGTGATCCTTTGTCTTCATGTTTAGTGCCTATCTTTGCACTGTTGCATAGCGTGAACAGCTTCCTAACAGGACTGGAAACAGACCAGTTGTTTGCTGATCTGCCCTCGGCGGACAAAATTTGAATAATCTTGCAGTCTGACCGAGGCTTTGGATTGCAAACATAGTCTAATAGCTGAAGCAACTGTTGCTATCTGTACCTCTGTTTTTATCTGTGCACTGTCATCCACACATCTATATTTAAATATATTGATGGGCCTTTGTTTCATTGCAGTGCAAAATGGTTCACTGCATCAGAAGGAGACTGTCCACGACAATGACTTTGAGCCATACCTCACTGGTCAGTCAACTCAGGTAAAGCTCAAGAACTCTTTCTTAAGAATTAGTATGATTTTTTTATTGAGAAAATTGTCGGCAAATAATAAATTACTGATGGCATTATACTACTGATGAGATTATAAATTTAATTAATTATTTCACCAGGCAGGTGAATGTGGAAAAAATATTTTAAAACCTGAATATGTTTTAAAATTAAGATTTGGATGTGTTCTGTTGTAATCTGGATTGTTTCAATTAATTTTTTATAGAGGTTTATGTCTAACTGTAAGTGACATGCTAATGTTGTGGCTTTGCTGACTCCCATTCATCCAGAACAACAGCTACCAGTCCATCACCGATCCCTACCTGTCCAGCTACTACGCCCCCTCCATTGGATTTCCGTATCCCCTCAGTGAGGCCCCCTGGTCCACCGGCGGAGACCCTCCCATTCCATACCTCACTCCCTATGGACCGTTGAGTAATGGAGACCATCACTTCATGCCGGACACAGTGTTTGGCCAGCCAGGGGGCCTCGGCAGCAGCATCTACCCTCACAGGTTTAACTTTTTCCCTGAAAACCCTGCCTTCTCTGCCTGGGGCACCAGTGGCTCCCAGGGCCAGCAGACTCAGAGCTCAGCCTACGGTGGCAGCTACAGCTATCCTCCCAGCTCCTTGGGGGGCACCCTGGTGCCTGATGGTCAGACAGGCTTTCACAGTGACACCCTTAACAAGGCACCTGGTATGAACAGCCTGGAGCAGGGTATGGTCGGCTTGAAGATCGGAGGGGATGTCACTGGTCAGGGTTCGGGGGTCAAAGCTGTTGGCTCTGTGATTGGTGGACCCGCAGTGGCGGCCACGGGAAACGGGGCTACGCCTATTGGCATGCCCCCACCCAAACCCACCTCCTGGGCGGCCATTGCCAGCAAGCCAGCCAAGCCTCAGCAGCTGAAGGCCAAGGTGAAGCCAGGCATGCCAACCCCAGGGGGAGCTCTGCCTCCGCCACCCATCAAACACAATATGAACATTGGCACCTGGGACAAGGGGCCAGTGACTAAAGTTGCCACAGCTCCACTGCAGCAACAGCAGCAGCAGCCCCTTGGCCTGCCCCATGCCATGCCACCTCAACCCCCCATGCAGCAAGGACCCATGCAGCCTCCCCCTCCCCAGTCTTTGGTGCAGCCCCAGATGCAGCCTATGGCCTTACAGCACCAACCCCCCCATCACCAGCACCACCAGCCACCACCGCAGCCCTACCAGAACCACACTCAGCCCCCACCACCCCAGACCCGCTGGGTTGCCCCACGCAACCGTAACCTAGGCTATGGGCAGGGTGGCCCTGGCCTTGATGGTAGTGGTGTGATGGGAATGGTTGGCAGTGGGAATAATGGCCCCCCAACTTCATCCAGCCTGGGACCTGGTGGAGAATCCCACCCAGTGCTGGAGAAGCTGCGCGCCGCCCATAGCTACAACCCCAAGGAGTTTGAATGGAACCTGAAGAATGGCCGTGTTTTCATCATTAAGAGCTACTCTGAGGATGATATCCATCGCTCCATCAAGTACTCCATCTGGTGCAGCACAGAACATGGCAACAAGCGGCTGGACTCAGCCTTCCGGGCCATGAACGGTAAAGGGCCTGTATACTTGCTGTTCAGTGTCAATGGCAGTGGTCATTTCTGTGGCGTGGCAGAGATGCGCTCACCAGTGGACTACGGCACCAGTGCTGGTGTCTGGGCGCAGGACAAGTGGAAGGGCAAGTTTGATGTGGACTGGTTGTTTGTTAAGGACGTGCCTAATAGCCAGCTGCGCCACATCCGCCTGGAGAACAACGACAACAAGCCAGTGACCAACTCCCGCGACACCCAGGAGGTTCCTCTGGAAAAGGCCAAGCAGGTGCTCAAGATCATCGCCACCTACAAACACACCACCTCCATCTTTGATGACTTTTCTCACTACGAGAAGAGGCAGGAAGAAGAAGAGGAGGTGCGTAAGGTGAGTACAGTCATTTGACTTGTTTCCCCATATGTTTTTTCAAATTGACCAGTGTGTTTGATATTTTTGATTCGAATGTAACAGCAGAAGTGCATCATATGCAGTTGTGTTTCATGTGATTGTCTGATTTGTGTTTGTGCTAGACTAACTTCTGTTTTCTCTGTCTTTCCCCATATCTACTCCTGACAGACCTTTGAACCTGCTCCGATACAGAACCGCTCTCGGTTGGATCAGGTAAAGAACCCCCCTCCAGATTTTCTTGTTGGCCTTATTGAATATCCCAGTAGAGTCAAGTTTTAACCAACATCTGTTGATTGATGTTGCTTTTTTGCATTCTTCACATCGTGAAGATGAAAGGAAATTTTAGATTTCTCTTTAATCTTTGGATCACTGCTAAATAATGTATTAGATAACGTAGAGCTTCATTCAGCAAGATGACATGCAGTTTTACTGTGCTGTTACGTGATGTTTACATGTCTAATGTTCATTTTCTGTTGCTTCCCAACAGGAGCGCCAAAACAGGAATAAACAATAGAAGACATTTATCCTCGGCTTGATCAACAGTTACACTAGGACTTTTGATTTAAGAGACAGAAGAATATGAAAATACAACCAAGCCCTTCTTTTGTTTTTCTATTTAATCCTGGTGAATCTCTGCCATCGTTGAGACTTGTGCTTTTTTTGCCCCATGTACCACCCACCTCTTGTGCAGGGATAACAAGCTGATTTAATGTATTACCCTAGCCACCACCACACTTTAGTTAAGATTTTTTTTCTTCCCGTTCTTACCATCTCGTACTCTTCTCTCGTCAGACTGGGTTTCTCTCTCCTGCCCCTGCCCCCTCCTTCTCTTTCCAATTGAATCAGGGTTTGACTGCGCCATGGAGAAAAAATCTGCCACTTTATATTCCAGTACAATCAGGAACTGATGTGTCCTGCCCCTATTTGTCCATTGGGGGGCAACATTGCCATGCTTCAGAGGTTTAACTGTGCCAACAGGGTTGGAGGATCCCAAAGGCAATGTCGGACTTGGAACTGTGCGATAATAAAACTTCAATGGTTTATCTATTTTTCATTCAGATCAACAAAATCTCTATTTTTTGGCTTACTACTGACAATTTTCATTTCAGAAACATGTTTTCTGGAGCCTTAATGTTTTGTTTTCTAGTTATTGGTGACTTCTCAAAAGAACCGCTCTATCAGTGACAGTGCTGGAGAAATCAGGGATAGTGTGAAGTCACACGGGACTTGAGACATTTCAGAGGAGGAATTGCAAAGGCCTCTGGGAAGGAAATAACTGATGTGTCCTCCACAACCAGAACTCACCATTTAAATCAAAAATTGTACTATTGACATCCTTCACACCCTTCTGCTTTGGTTTCTTTCGATGTTTGTCTTGAAGGGGTTTTTTGTATGTTTCATCAGGAGATTCTGTTTGTGTACGCAATCCAGTCTGAGAGAATTGTCGCATCCACCATTTTAAATTGTTTTATAATCAGAATTATGTAATAATGTTACTGCTACATTTGAATGAATTGTTGCTTTTGCATTTTTGTTCCAGAAAAGGGGGGAGGGTTCAGATATTTGTCCATTCACCATCATTCTGTCTTAATCCTTTGTTTTTTGTTTTTTCCTCAAATTTGGTTTTGCTAAGTCTATCATGTCATTCGTAATGCTAAGCTTTAACGTAGGAGCCTATAGTCATGGAGAAAGCCTAAAAATGTATAACCTAAAATTAATGTAACTGATTTACTATCAAGAGTAAGAAAAAAAAAACAAGAATGAAATGTGGTTTCTGTGTGTTTTTTGGTTGTTGTTGCAAAAATAGATTGTTTGTCCTAGATTGAAACCATTGATTATGATACAGTAAAGTAATTTCGGGTATGTTATGAAACAGAAAGTAATGCAGATTGGATATTAAAAAACAAAGTCACTAATTGAAGTGTGAAGGCTATGCAAGGAAACCTGCAATATAGTCAGTCTGTTGGACATGTGAAAATATACATCATGCAGCTTGATTGTGAGGTGAGAGTGGCAACATTATAGTTTACGGTCCTTTAAGTGGCAGTGTCCCCCTATTCACATGTCACTAATTTCAGAACATTCAAAGCCAGAATGGAGACTGATTGTAGCACATTCAAGACCAGCAGGTCCTTTCTCCTTGATTAGTTGAAACTGTCACTTTGGTATTTTGTGGAATGCAAGATTACAGTGATGCAGATAGGAATATTGCTAATAGGCATGGCTGTCTTCTACATGCTAGGGGATCATTCCTAGGTTTTAAATTTGTGTGTCTGTGTAAGAAAGTTCAAATTCTGATGTATAGTTACGTGGTAACAAATTCAATTCAAACCCCAAATCACATTTTTTCATTTGAAATATTTGAATTGATACAGATGTAAGAGTGACAATTATACCTGTTCAGGTACTGTGGACTCATTCATATTTAGTGGTCTTATCTTTTCAGACTGTGTTTATGATTTATAATCTATCTTGAGTCTGTCAGTTCTAGCCGTATACCCCCTATAATTTTGAGATGGCAGAAGTACTGCACTTTGCTGAGGTCAGTCCAGTGTGAATGTGTGTTAAACAACCTTTTTCCCAGATATTTGAAGCATATCTGCTTTGTATTTTACCTGGCCAGTGTATCCCTTATAATTGGAGAACTGACCATAAATCTCTAAAACAGGATCCTATCTTCTCCATCTCCTCTCCTTTACCTGCACTAATCGAGAGCATGGTTGGTCCAAGTAATATGGTGAATAACCTTTGGATATTGTCCTTCATCAATACCGCTCTTTCCAACCAGTGCAGATTAAGGAGGAGGTGAGAAGCTAAGGATGCCATCGAAGACTGAGTCGCAGCCACAGCGGTCTTTGCCTCAGGAAGCATGAACTGGTTGTGATTATAGTACAGGGCTTACATGCACGTTAATGATAACTGTCTGAAGATGTTTGCTGCAAAAGAGAGACATGTCAGGTTAGCCAAGAAAGTATATGTATCAACACTACAAAAGGAGAAATGACATAAAATATTAAAGATAAATAAAAATTGATTATCTTATAGACCACAGTTGTAGTGGCATAACAAACCTGTAATGGTTCAAAAGATCTATCTTGGTTTATCTTTATAGAAGAAATCAAGCCTTAATAAACTGTCCATTCAGCAATTACCATGTCTTGATCTCTTGAATTCCCTTTTTTTAAGTCTACAACCAACAACTGTGACCTTATCTAAAGGATAGGCCTGCCCCTATGCATTAATATCAATGAAAGTTTTGGCTGAACTTGTTTCCTTTTGCCCTTTCAGTTTCAGCATGCAGCTACCGTTGGCCATCTGTACTGTAGCCGTATAAAAATACTCTTGTTACCAAGAAAGTCTTACTTGCCATGGGCAAATTTAGTACAGGTTGCACAGCCCCATTCCAGTAAGATGCAAATTGGATATTTATGGTATTTTGAAAATACATTTTATCTGAAAATACAAGATTCACCACATGAAAACATATTGTTTTAGCATTTTTAGGTGGGCAACCTTTTTAAAATTAATGGAGGTTGTGGATCAAGAATGTCACACATTTGCCAAAACAGACTATTTCCACACATCAAAGTCTCTGGCCTGAGATGCCCTGTGCACATACACTTTTAGATCCTAAATATGTAAAATAGTTTTAGTACTCAAAACAGGTTTTCAGTGCAAGGTTGGGGCCACAGCTGTCAAAAGAGTTGTGTTCCTTTTCCATCTGTAACTTGACGGGAGCTCTCCGTGGTGCTGATTTCCTAATTTGGAGGCACTGCTGATGGGACGTTCCAGCCACACAATGAAGTGAATTCGAGAATACAGAAACACTATGTGAGCTTTCATGAAATGAGGATAATTTCATGTTTTCATTGATATGAATGTAAAGTGTGAGAGCATTTAGGCCACTCAGGGATCTATATGAATCCAAAAATAATTAATCCTCCTCATTAGGGATCAGCTGAAGTTGCATTGCTGAGGCAGTCCCTATATGTCCAATGCAAATCTACCTCACAGGATTAGGAGCATGTCATG
This sequence comes from Holocentrus rufus, assembly GCA_900302615.1. Lineage (NCBI taxonomy): Eukaryota > Metazoa > Chordata > Actinopteri > Holocentriformes > Holocentridae > Holocentrus > Holocentrus rufus. Next base: position 17,645 of record OMLF01010244.1, read on the forward strand.
GGAAGAACAAACATTGTTACTCCATTTTTATAAAATTCAGGTCATTTTTATTTCTGTAGATACTGCATCTAGGGTGCAAAATTTGGCATGACTCTGCCAAGTAAATTTTCTGATTAAAAAAATCACAAGAACAAGGAGATAATTCAATTCAACTCAGGCTTTATTTGTTGTCACATTATTACAAAGCATGCATCCAACTGAGAAATAAAATATAACATTACCTCTGTCATACTGTCTTCTCTATAGACTTGTATTAAATTGCAGCTTACAGTATCAGACAGAGATATTGAACATAAATCTCTTTCTGACCAAGATCCTACGTTGACATTATTGCCATTTTGCCCAGTGTTGCAATTCTTGACTGAATAGAGCCGGTTCCTTTAAATCAGTTTCTATATGTGGTTAAGTTTCCAAGCTTCCAAAATGTATGTGCTACTGTGTATTTTGAAAGGAAGTCTGTGTTTTAGCATTTTTTTAATTGCTAATTTTAATTATTTTTTTGTTAATACAGCTGGCTAATTCTGTTCTTTTTAGTTTATTCGACAGGGTATTTTAAATCTAATTATCATTTAAAAACAATTAGAAACATCAATTAAGAACTCGAGTCTAGCATGAGAACCTGTTCAACTAGATTGTATGGAAAATGTGGTAGATCGGCTGATTTATTTTCGGCGATTATTTAAAACATTTGACCTGTTTGAAGCGCCCCATTAAGTATGAAACATTTCGGGTTACTGATAAACTATTTGTAGTTAGGCAGGCTATTTATTTTTAACTTTTCTCCTGTTTACAAACTTGAGTCCAGAATGAAAGATCTGATCATATCTATATGGTAACCAGAACATATAGTAGAAAGTCAGTTCATTTATTTTTATTATTATACAAACACGTGTGCTGTAAATGAACTAGTCAATTGTGAGAGCCTATTAGTCTTAAACCTGTCTATAACATAAAACCATATCTTAAATGATGCGTTATCAAAAGGGCGCCTGTAGGTGGCATTGAATCACTTATATTTCTATATGTTGACTCTGTCCGACCAACACCGCAGCCAACGTCAGTGTTTCTCCTTTGAGGCGGTCTTCAGCCTTTGCTGTAGGCCGGAGATTTGAGGCACAGCATATAGGTATGGTGGAGTAGACCCATTAGCCTACTTTTTCTTCTCTAATTTCTTGTCATTTTATTCAACCGCAGTTGGGCCTGTAGCCTACAGAGAGGTTCAAGTTATTATAGGCTTCTTTAACATTTTATAAAATATGTCAAGCGGCCAGGATAGGGCACTTCTATCATAAACAAGTGGAGGTTTCTAACTATTTTCGGATATTATAAAGGTTCAGCTTTACCAACAGTGGAATGATAACCCAGTGTAGTAAATGCCTGTATTATAAGACACCGTCAGGGTGTTTCTAAATTGTAGGCAGGCTTACGGCCGGTGCATCTAACATTATTTTAGGTCCCGCTTAGATCTAGTCTGCATTTCGGCTTTGTTTATGATTTTATTTTATTCCTAATCTTCTGTATTTAGTGGTCCGCTTTCTAGGCCTACACCTTTCGTCTGACAATGCAGTTATTTTCACTCCAAAGAGCTCTAACCGACGCTTAGGCTGTACTTCACATGAAAAGGAAGCAACCATCTCGCCACATCCTTGATCATTTATAAAGCTTTATGGGACTAGACAAGGTATAGGGATGAATGCCATTCATTCCAAAGATACCCGCAGATTTCTATTTAAAACCCCGAGGTAGGCCTGTTGACCCTATTTGACGAAGGTCCAATTGCTGTCGTAAGCCTTTGTCATTCATATCCTGCGTACTGCATTGTGCATTTTTTGTAACCTATACAATTATAGCTTGCATAGCCTATGCATTTAAAACTGTGACTTTGACTAAAATACATTTAGAACAGTATCTTTGACTAAACATAAATGTCGATGGCCTAATTTCCTGCTGTAAAATATTGAAGTACGCATTGCGCCCACCCAATCAAAGCAACACACACACACACACACACACACACACACACACACACACACACACACACACAAATACACACACAGAAT
>OMLF01010244.1:27084-40797 GCA_900302615.1 Holocentrus rufus
GACCCACTTGACCAGCGAGACGAGCTTCAGTACTAATGTGAAGGTCCTTGACTATATCTGATAAATGTCATGAGCTGTTTGCATTGATCTGTTTGTGTCACATTCAGCAAAAAAAGGAAAAAAAAGACCATTACCCTGCATGTTTTCATATGTTTACAGTGAAGGGTGCTGAATCCTGAACCTCTTCTTAAACTGTGTAGGTCATTTGTTTACACACACGTGTGTGTCTGCATGTACCTATACATGTCTGTGCATTTACAGACGAGAGCGTGAGGCCTTAAATTGATGATATTAGATCAGAATGGGGCTCTGATAGCATTTGATTTCCTATTATGCTTTATGTGTGTGTGCATGTGTGTGTGTGTGTGTGTGTGTGTGTGTGTGTGTGTGCACGAGAGTATGTGGCGAATGTGAACGAATGGCACACTGATGTATAAGTGATGCAAAATTGATATGTGTGTGTATTTGTGATGCATATGAACCGTGTGTGTGTGTGTGTGTGTTCATTCCTATTTGCGTGCATATAGCTGGAGAATTCATCCATTCATACATGCATTCAATCCATTCATACAAGTTATCATTAGCTTGTATGTCAAACACATTACTGAAATTGCACCTCAGTCACGCGCTCCAGTCTGAGCAGTCAGGAGGTTGCAGGGAAAATAGACTGGAGCCAACAATGCTACAGAACAGGGCACACCGAATAATTGGGTACACTAACTGCATTCATAGATATTCATTACTAGCTGTTGTAAAACAAGTCAAATTTGAGTGGAAGACCTCTGCAAAAAAAAAAAAAAAAAAAAAAAAAAAAAGCTAGATTTTTTCTTTTTGTCATGGAGGCAGAGAGCAGAGGTGACACCAGTGCTGAGGTGAGCTGCACATAAATCCTGCATGTCAGCCATTCACATGAAAACAAAGGCACGCGTTTAACCTCCCTTCAAAGCAGAGCTCTCACTGATGCTTATTCATGTCCAGCCAGCGCTGTTTTATGCGTGCATGTGGTGTCAAATAAATACACACAAACGCATGCATGTGCAAGGGTGTGCACATGGAAAAAGGCTCCCTTTTTATCTCTTTCTGTCTCACTGTCACACAGACACATAAACACACAGGTACGTAGCCACACACTCACTCACACACACACACACTGACACACACACAGCATGCATACCTGCAACATTTCAATAACCGCACAGCTTTTCCTATCCACACACTGTGACTAAACCTAGCTTTCCTCTCATATTCACAGCACACTGCTCTTCTAGACTGTGTCAGTTAACCCTGCAATTAACCCCCACCTCAGCCAAACATCATTATGGAGAGAGAGGAAGATTTAGAAAGACAGACAGAGGAAGAGAGAGAGAGAGAGAAAGAGAGAGAGAGTGAGAGAGAGACAGAGATAAAGGGAGAAAGCGAGAAATGCTATATGTAGGGCACACGGCGAGCATTTTTCATTTTCATTTCTAGATGGTGGCATGATTGTGTGGGAAATTAAAACAGGTGACAATGCACAAATAACAAACCAAAGTTTCATAATTATATTACTAAGTTGGCCTGGTTTAAATTGTTCATTATTCTTTTTATTCATCTCATTTTAATATGTGGATGTTTTTTTTTCCTCTCCGGCTGGTTTGTATTTTTTGCCTTGCTGGGCAGATGAACATATTATTAAAGGCCTTTTTTTTTCTCAGTCCATTTTGAATGATAAAGCTACACTAAACATATAGCTTCACCCCTGTGACCTCTCCCATCCCCCACGCTTCTCTGCAGATTGGGTAGGCCCCAGTCGAGAGGTTTGGGCGATGGAGCATCAGAGGGGTTTTGCATACAGCTGGATCCAGTTCTGGGGCAACTCCACTGACAGACAGGAGCAGAGGGGAGAGTGATTTGGGGCTGTCTGAAAATAGCATTAAAAATATTGGATGACATGTTTTATACCATTCACTGAAACCGTTACATTGTATGTTTTATTCTAAGTTTTATGATTAAAATAGCACGGATGTCAGGATCGTTGTAATTTTGCAGAGAGGATCAGATGGGTGGTCCTGTTGGAAGATAAACGGTAAAAAACGAAGGTGCTGACCTCTCTGTTCTGTGCTATAGGAGCTGCTTCCAGAGAGAGAGAGAGCAGAAAGGAGCCTGGGAGATGAAGGTGTTTCTGGGGCAACATGTCTTTGCATCACTCTTCATTACTGTGACCCTGGACAGAGAATATGAGGATGGACATAATATGTAGTCATGGAGATGGTGTTTTTTTTTTTTTTTTTTTTTTAATCCCTGTATTTATGCTTTATACTGAAAAAAAAAAACACATTGCACGATAGGCCTGCTTAAAGGGTAATCAATGTTTTTAAAGGTTGCTATCTTGTAATTTCAGCACTCTAATAAAAATAATATCTTCTCTATTAGAAAAGATTTATTGCTTAAATATCTTGTTTTTCTTGTTAGTTTGAAACTTTGTATTTATAGAGATTTTACAGCTCTTTCTGTTATTCTTGCAAACATCACATTTTACTACATGCATGTTCCTGCAACGACTGTGCCAAATAAATGTTATATATCTTTCAATATATGCGTCCATTTTTATTGCCCTTTTTCTAAATGTTGCTGCAGATGTAATGAACTTTGCTTGGTTTCAAATCTTGTAAAATTGGACGTTTTCAGACATGTCTATAATACACCTGGAGATAAGGGTGATGAGATTGTGCACTGAGGGTACGGTTCAACCGTTGTTTTCCTCCGTGTTCGTACGGTCCTTATATTGGTACAGTGTGGTACACTTTGTGTCTAGTGGGCAGCGTGGAGTATCTGGGGGAACTCTTTAGTCCCCCATAAGGAGATTAGAGATGATTGGTTTTATTGACTGGCCTATGCTGCGGTTATCAGGGCGGCTCTCTGAGCATGGAGCCACGCTTTTGTCTGGCCCCTCATTGTTCCTCCCAGCCCGAGACCCTGCGCTGATATGAATTTGATATGACAGTAAAGTGCCAATTATGTACATACATGCAAGGCCCTGCTCCCTTTCAGCTCCGCATAGAGTGAAAAGACAGGGAGGTGAAGAAGAGAAGGGAGGAGAGATAAGTCGAATGGGGACTGAATATCTTGAAGGGTTAGCGAGGGGGGTCAGGGGGATAATTTGCTGTAAGACTCCAGAGTCTATTATTTTCCTGATCCTCATATTGTCAATAAAACATTGCCATCAAAACATCGCTGAGTGATAAAGGGGTTATGTTGGTGTGTTTTTTTTCTACCAGCTAGCCTGTCATATCTTATCAGCATCACTGACATCTCCGATGGACTGATTGTTGTCATCGGTTCAAGGGTTACTGGATTATAGTAAACACAAATAGTACACTCATTTCATTTTCATGTTGCAAAGATTAAATGATTTTATTTCCTTTGGCTCACCAGTTAGATCCACTGGATATTTACTGAACCTCAGTTATTGCCTACAACTGTAATACAACACTTTCATTTGCTTACTGTATATAAACCTTTTTAATATATCTGACTGGTGTAAATCTAAATGACACGAACATTATGTTATTTATTAAATCTCTCAGGAGCTACTCTGCATATGACTTCACATGCATACACTCACCGCTATGTAAAGCATTCAAAACCATAAATGTGCAGGTGCATGCTTTGTGCATTAATGTGTGTGTGTATGTGTATGTGTACAACTAGGTGTTTGCATCCACATTTTTATGCATGTGTGTTTGAATATGTGTGTGTGTGTGTGTCCGTGCGCGTGTCCCCGTCTCAGTGCGCGCAAACGCGATGGAGGCTAACATCTGAAACGAAAGTCAGAAACAATGTGTAAATCCATTTCTCCCTCTATAATTCCCTTTATTCTTCTCTTCCCCTTTCTCCCTCTTTTATGTACTCTTCTTGGAAAAAAGGTGTTAAATCATCTAAATCATTCCCTGGCTATTATATCCAATTAATGCCTCCTCATGGTGTTTTATTGTGTTATAAACTGCTATTGCTTGTGGTTCAGTAGGCAAACACAATGTGTGTCTGTGCCGCCTGCCACCGGGGCTGGCTGTGGCTGGGCTGGGGAGGGACAGAGGGGGACTTGGCCACTGCCCATGGGGGCCCTGGCCACTCTAAATCAGTTAGTTTTGGAGGAGATCCTAGTCGGCTCTTTAAGAGGGTCCATTATAGGCTTGTTAATGCCTCAGCCGAGGGGGAAACACTACTAACTGCACTCAATTCTCTTTGCACTCACTCTCCTTCTCACTCACTCTCTCTCTCACACACACACATGCACGTGCACACACACACATGCACACACACACACATTTTCTTCTCCCTCTTGCTCTCCCTTCCCTGTGTATTCCTCTTGAGATGTGTGAGCAAGTGTGTTGTCTTGCCTCTCCATATCCACTATATTTGCTTGCACACATGACACACCCATTCTCGTTCCTTTATCTCCCCTCCGCGGATTTTATAGATTTGGCCCTACACAATATCAGGGAGCCTGCCCATGTTCGTGTTCACGTGTGTGTGCATTCGGGTCTGAACGCGCTCTTTTGTGTTTGTGCCCTCATGTGCGCGCATGTATGCAAGCATGTGTGCGTCCGCGGCTGGGCGTGCAGCACGCAAAATGTGTTAAGAAGATTGAGGATTTCTTTGAAGATGTATTTGGGAGCCTTGAGGGGGATTCAGGAGTGTGTGATTGCATATTTAGGACAGTGTGTGAGGGTCTTTTGAGAGAGTATATGTGTGTGAAATTTTAATTCACACTGTAAATGTGAAGCAGCTTAGTTCATTTATCACTGAGAGGAGCTACCCGGAGCGCTGTTTCAACTCCCTGTAGGCTCTCGGTGACACTGAGCTCTGGAGGTTGCTAACTATCGACAGAAGCAAACTACGCGGTTCATAGTAGAGGAAAAAAATTGCTGGCTGGTAATTTCAGTTTCTCTCCAATTTATCTCCACATATTTTTTTCCCGTCCACATCCATGCATTACTGTCATTTTTATTCAGTCGGATCCACCGGTGTTTTATTAAACTGCGTGTTTCGTGGCCGCGGCCGCCTTGCTCTGTTTGAGGATGAGCTATAGGCACCAATATCGCCACACCTGAGGTGCAAGCTAATGTCCTCCATCTCCGCATTCTGAACCGTCGTCAAGGAAAGGTGCCTCTTGGTCGCCCTGGAAACCATGCCTCCCAGCATGCTTTGTGTGAGTGACAGGAGGAAGGTGTGACTGAGTGTGAGCCCCATGTGAATGGACATCTTGCGAGCCGAACAAGCACTAAAGTCTTTTCCATCAGCAGTGTCTAAATATGATACTATTTTCCTCGCACGGTTTCACGCACTGAATAAATTGCTCTGTTTTTATATTTATTTATTTATTTTTATTTTCCCATATCATGCATTAACCATAGTTTACCCCTTTCTGCCCCCATCAATTTGCCATAGTTGCTGCATCCAAATTGGAGTGAATAGGAGATATGATGTAATTTCTTTTTTTTCTTCCCATGTTCAAAGTCTTATTCCCATGAAAAAGAAGAGCAAATTCTATGACTATAGAGAAGATGTAATTTTGCTGTTGAGGCGAATGAGTAGGATAAGTGGCTGCCATGATTGGTTACAGCAACGGCAGCCTGTGTTCATCTCGCTCCCCTCTGTGCCTGCTCATGCGAGACGCTCCGAGAGTGTGTCCTCCTTGGAGAAGACATGCGTGTTCCTGTGTGTGTGTGTGTGTGTGTGTGTGTGTGTGTGTGTGTGTGTGTGTTTGTCTCAAAGTGCCTGGACAGTGCAGGATCTGGCTTGCTGTGTGTTGACTTCCTCCAACACACACTGAGCATCAGTGGACTGTGTGGAAGTTATCAGTGTTTGTTCAGAAAAAAAAGAACAATACAATACAAAAGAATAAATCCACTGATGAAAAATAGCTATCTTCTTTTCACACTGTGTATAATAAAATATCTTTTCCTTTTCCTTCTCTCTCTCTCTCTCTCTCGGCTCCATCTGCAGCTCGTGCGTTATTTGGCTGTTTTGTATTCATTAGTGATGAAATCTGAGACCAGCGGCACATTTAAATTAACTGAATCACGAGCTTGCTTGCTTGAAGGATTCCTCGTAATAAGATCACACAAGAACACGTGTGTGTGCGCCAAATATACTGCGTTTGTGTGTGTGAGTGAGTATGTGTGTGCGTAGCGTGTCTGTGAAATTTAGAAGAAAAAAAAAAGAGTGAAAAGTGCAAAATCTAGTCCTGTTTGTGGAGCAAACACATAAACACACACATACGCTCACTCTGGCTGCTTGTAAATGTCCCAGATGCATGGATATGGTAGCTCTTGGGCAGCATGGGTGCATACATACACACACACACACACTACTGATAGCCTATGTGTGTCAGTGTAATAAATCATGTAAAGCAGGCCAGTGGCTGGTTGTTGCTGATGCTACAGTCTCCGTCTGCTCCACATGATTAGGAAGAAGATCATGTGGAGAATCTCCATATGCCTGCTTCATGTTGTGCTTTCAAACCCCTAAGGAGGGTGAGCGTATTTGTGTGTGTGCGTCCATGAACAACCCACGCAGCTTGCATGCATCCCGTGTGTGTGTGTGTGTGTGTGTGTGTGCACGCTGTGTTCCTGCACATGAACATCCCAGTGTGCGCCCATGCATACTTTGCGTCCCAGGTGTATTTGAGTATGCGAGTTCCATGTTTCAACGTTGGCGCAGGGCTAAATAATGCACAAAGAGACAGCAAGATTGAATGGAGAGGAGAGCAAGAGGGTACATACAGGGCTGGCTAATTTTCTCTGTGATTTATGACACGCTACTGTCCCAGTCACAGCCAGCTGTGATACATGTACACACACTTTCCTACTGAGAACGCTCCGTACAGTGATAGCCGGTGCAGACGTCCTCAATCACAGACGCATCTTTTATGTGTCGGCCTTTTTTATGAAGTCTTTCACTCCCATTCATTCAGTTAAGACACAGCCCTAAATGAATACTCCAATGTTTACAACAAAATACCCTTTTTCCAACTTCATCAGTCAGACTGAGACAAGATGTTCGACACCATTTTCACCTTTGCTGGTCCACTGCTTCGGTTTCTATTGATCATATTTCATGTTAGCTTAGCATAAAGACTTGAAGTCTATAGGAGTCATTAGCCTAGCTCCGTCAAAGGGAAAAAATAAACCTTACAGCAACTCCAAAGCTGTCTTATTTACACAATGTATCGTGTATTTGAAATATACATCTTGGAATATTTTAAGTTAAGTTGTTTTAGCAGAATTTAGAAAGTTGGAACTATAGATGGAACTATAACTTCTGCTAAAACAACTCTCTTTTTTTTTAATTATTCCATGACATGTATTTCAAATACACATGGTACATACAACAGACCTTTCTCACAGCAGTCATTGTGACATGAACAACAGGTAAACAGCAGGTAAACACAGATGTTACTAATCATTATTACTAATCATATTAACGAAGGTTCTGCTCCATTTAGGCACAGAACCTTAATTGATGTGATTAGTAACACCTGTGTTTACCTGCTATTTCATGTCAAAACGGCTGCTGTGAAAAAGGCTTGGCTGCAACTTTAAGTGTTTCAGTATTTAAACACAAAGGCTACATTAGAACAGCCCTGAGTTACAGAGTGAGGGATCAAGCTGCATTGATTCTACTGACACTGACAACAGTAGTATTGGTTTCCAAAATTGTGATATTGACTTGGTACCTACAAGTATTGATTCCAGTGTTGTGAGGTCTATACTCTTAACTGTTTCTCTCCACAGCACTACAGTGAAATTCTGCAGTCGCACCATTACACTGACCACGATTTGCTTATTCTCCCTTCAGCATCACTGTCCAACTTCCTGCAAATCTTCTGCATTCCACATTCAGTCTTTCTCAATCCGCCTCCCCTCCCTCCCTCATTTATTGGTCTCCCTCATTTCTGCTTCTCTCTGCCTGCTTGCTGAGCTCAGTCTTTATTTCCTCCCTTATAACCTCCTTTATTCCCCTCCTTCGCTCTTCGTCTTCTATCACGATCTTTCTTCCATCAAATCTACCCCTCTCTTCAACTAAATTCTCCCTCTCTCCCTTTCCACCTCTGTTCCTTTCTTTAGTGGTTCCTCAGGCTTGTGTCTGTGTGTGTGTGTGTGTGTGTGTGTGTGTGTGTGTGTTTGTGTCCGTCAGTCTACCTCTCCACTGCAATTCATCATCATTTTATCTACAGCTCCCTTAATTGGATCCTATCACGCTCCCACCTGACGGAGAAAGGTGGGGGGTGGAGGGAGAGAGAGGGAGGCTTATTTGCTCACAACAGCACATGGATGCGTACATGCACACACACACACACACACAGACACACACACACACACATAGACACAGACACACACGCACTCCAGCCCCCTATCTGTAGCTTCATAAACAGCCGTGTTGTTGTGTTGAGGCCTGTATATTTACTATTTTTCCCCTCCTCCTGCAGAGAGAACATACTGGGACTTCATAAAACATGAAAGCGCACTGAGGAATGATGAAATAAATGTATGTGCATGTGTGTGGGTGTGTGTGCATGTGTGGGTGTGTGTGCATGTGTGTGTGTGTGTGTGTGTGTGTGTGTGTGTGTGTCTGAGCGCGCACAAGTGCCTCCATTCGGTTTGCCAGTGAATCCAAGATTTGCTGAGGAAGGTCTCTCTCCTCCAGCATCAGCAACTCTCAGCAGTGCTATTGGTGTAGTAATGAATGTATGTGAATGTATCAGACACCGGGGAGGTTTGCAGAACTGCAAAACCTCTATTTTCTACATTAAGTGCTGCTGTTTTGAAGCCTGGGAGACTTTCAGAAACCACTCAATACCCCACAGAGAATGAACAAAAACAGCCAGCCTACTGCCACAGCGTTCAATCTATTTTCTTTACGTAACAATATCGGTGCTGCAGATGTCATTCATGCACGCAGGGATTTGCTTCTTCTAAAGGAAGTGTCTCAGTGCCCACGACTTCCTGTGCCTGCCTGCATTATGAAACTATCATTCAAGGTAATTCAAAAGTGAACTGATTGTGCTTGGGCTCCTGGACCAAGTCATAAGTGGTGAGGTAACTAAGGAGAAATATGGAAATTAAAAAAAAAGTTAAGTCTAAAAGAGCATACTCACTTGCACAGAGCAATTACAGAGACACAAGAGACCAAATATGTGCAAATTATCTCACTAAAAGACAGAAAAGAACTGTGGGAACCATCATTATGATCTGGAAATCAACTTCAATAACATGCCCCAAAACTATTTTCGTGTCACCATCAAACATCAGAGGCGTGTCGGTTTCCAGGATCAGAGCGCCGGAGCTCATTCTTCTCCTCTGTAGGGGGAATCCGGGGCTTTGTAGTGACTGGGTAGAGTTCAAAAACAGCAAGTGGCCGCAAATCGTCAATGCGTTTCCAGCCCAGCGGTGCTGCGACAGCCGGCTAAATGACCCAGAGCTCCTGTCAAGTGTGTGACAGGCTGAAGAAAAGGCGGCCGGCGAGGCGACTGCGCCGCCCGAGCCAAAGAGCGGCTCCTGCTGCCTTTATACAATGAGTACTCGCTATTGGACCTATCACCGTCAACCAGGGCTGCAGCGCGCCACTCGCATGTTAATAATACATCTCGTTAAGTAAGTCATAATTGGTGTCGTTAAAATGCCCCCCTGCCTCCTGCCCTGATTGGAATGGAGGAAATTAACATTACTGAAATGGCCGTTCCCTATTAGCGCTGACAGTTTGACTGAAGGGTAAGAGGCAGGAGTGAGGAGTGTGAAGTGAGTGGCTTTGCGACAATCAGTTCCTGTGGCCATACGCCTCTGTTTCAAGATTGAGTCTTTGCTTTCCACACAAATCAATTACGGATGCTCTCTCTCTCTCTCTCTCTCTCTCTGCATCTCTGCATCTCTCTCTCTCTCTCTCTCTCTCTCAGTAGCTCCCTCTGACCAGCTGTGATATTTCTCATGGTCAAACAAATATGGCTGCCCTGGCTGGAGCTCCTGCTTGACACATCAAACAGCTGAGAGTGGTCATATCAGTGATGGTGGCTTGTGATTGGACCAGATGGAAATCCTGTGCAACATAAATGTGTTGCCAGTGCACAAAATTCCCTTCATTACTTCTAAAAAATATTTAAAAATCACTACCTTAGCTTATGAAAATGTTGTTTTGTTTTTTAAAGTGCCTTTTGACAAGTCCTTCGCCAATAATAAATAAATAAATACATATTTTAAAAAAAGGAAAATATATTTTAAACTCTAATTATGAGTCCACACTTTCTAAAAAGGTAGCCAAAGTAGTGATTTTAAAATATTTTCAAAATCTAATTTAAAAAATTAGATTTCATTTAAGTTTCAGAGCGTTCACACACAAATTACATGTACCTGGTCAGCTGAAAGTGCTGATCATACTCAGGGAATTCCAGCACTGCAAGCTGACCTGCAAAGCTCCAGGGGCACGCTGTGTGTTTTGTCCTTACCGTGGTCTTCTGACACTGTATGCTGGTGCTGTTGAACCTCAGAGCCGGGACGCTGTGTGTGTTGCCCTGGATGTGGAAGATACACTCGTAGTTCCTCTGGCCAGACTGGGGCTGGGGCAGGTTCTGGGCCAGCAATGTGATCGGCCTCATAACGCCAACGGGAATGTAGATCTGGGTGGAGGGCAGGATCTGAGGACACTCCTGGAAATGAGACAAAGACAGAAACAGATCCATGAGAAGAGGGGAGGGCAGAAGGCATCGATGGGACGGAGCGATCTGGAGAAAAGACCTCTGCTTACAAGTGATCAGCACCCATGGAGATCAGGTTTTTGAATCACTGACAAGTGAAGGCTCAGCGGCAGTTACTTGTCTAACTGGATACATGGCATTTTGGAATCAGACCCTTTCAGTAGACCCAGTATTAATGAGGCTGTTATGGATATTAGACACATTTTTGATACATGAATACACCAAGGGATATTCTCATTCTTCCTGCATGGGCCGATACGAGAGCCTGAGGCAGCATCTATTAGGGACACAGACGGCGTTAATTCTAGCAGCTCCACTGTAAAACAGCTACAGGATTAGAGAGGGAGACGACTGAGGGCCAGTGTTTCCATTCAGTGGCGGTCTTCTTCCAGCTCCCCGATCAATAAAAAATTTGGCTCGGGCACTAGCTTTGTGCTTCATTAATTAATGAAAAATGAATGAAATTTCTAAGCGTTTCTCAGCCCTAAGTAATTCATAAGGCACAATGTAGCCGGCAGCCAATATCCACACAACATTATTGCTTATGCTTTAGAATTTATTTGTATTCAAATTGCACACTGAGTCAACACATACGCTCTTATAAAGAGGTTGCCATTTTCAACATTAGCCATGCGTGTGATTGGTGGGACTCCGCCTATTAGCATATATTGTGTTCAAAGTCAACACATACTTTATGTATGCTGCATTCTGCATAGAATCTTATTTTTCTTAAAGCAAGCTAGTGCGATCATTTAATTTATTTCGAATACAAATCAATTTGTTTGAAGAAATCTCTGGAATTGTCTGGAATTGGAATTGAGATTCTGTTGTCAGAAAATTCACACAAAAAAAGAGACTGTGTGTCAAACAATGGGTATTATCTTATCTTGTTGCCCCAGTGTTTCGCTTATTTTAGAAAAAGGTTTTTTAAAAAAGCCTGAAATATAATATTTTAGCCCTTAGAATAGCATAAAGGCAGTAATTCCAACTGAACTAGTTATATGTACCCACTAATGCCTTTACGGTATTCATCTTAGGAAGAGGTAAACAATCATAAAGGCCATGCAAATACCAAATGGGAATTCATAAATTAAGCCATATTCCACTTTAAGCACCATTAGACAAACTATTCTCACTTATGTCATTTTCCTATTAGGACAGCTAACATTCATATCCGCAGTGATAAATCAGTGGGAACTGCACTCTATTTAATAAAGAGTACCTAAAGATCCCCCGTCCCCCAACTCCATATTCTGCAGAGTAATCCCAATATGAATTTGCTCTGTGCTGAGGCAGTGTCTAATGGAGCATCGGTAATGAGTGGGAGATTGGCCTGAGAGAGAGAGAGGCAGAGAGAGGACTGGGTATAATCACATCCACAAACATCTCTTCTCTGTTCATTTCGGCACCACAGACTCAAAGTGTGAGATGATCATAATATGCTGCACTCTTGTCATACGTCATTTTGGAAGAAGCAGAAGCAGGGGATGGCGTCTCATTGCTGCGAGTTAGAACTGTGAACATTTCACACATGCCAGCAGTGGTCTTCTTCCATAATTTGACACATTTCTGGTTGAACCAGGATACTGATGTGGAACATAATGTGGGGAAGTGAACATGCTGGACCATAACAGTCACAGAAAGTGACTTTAAATATAATGTTGAGGTGTGTGTCACAAATTGATGATTATTCCAATGTTTACTTCCATACCATGTTGCTACTCATCACTTTTAGTGTGTCTTGGTATGCCTACTGGTTTGCCATGAAGTAGCACTAAGACTATACAGATATAGGTCCCCTTCCAATGATTTCATGAGCTCATGGGATGGTTCGGAAAAAAATCCAGTTTCATTCATATGCTTTGGAACTTGGAAGAAGAAACACTAACAAGCTAATGACATTAGCTTAACATTAGCTTGTTAAGCTAATGACAACAAGGCTAGCTTCAGCCAACAAACTGGGGTTTTCACTGGTTTACAAAAACAACCATAGCAGAAAGCAGTTTATTTGGTAACTATACAAATCAAGCATAACTGCATTTTATAATTTCAGCTTTGACTGATGAATTTTCAATTTGTTTAAATCTAGAATCCCAATCTACCCGGCTTGATTGTGTGATTGTAGGATGTCCATGTGCACTTCCTGCTGGGAAACTGGAGAACACAGTAATCTGACACCACATGAATGAGGCCTCAGTCCTTCTCTAAACTCCTGAAACTGTTCAGCGATGTATGATAATCTCCAATAATTATAATCTCAATCGGTCTCACCTGTGCGATAGGTGTAATGACACCACTTATAGTGATTTCAATCATATCTTGAAACTAAAATATCCATTTAGCTGCTAAAATCAGAGTAACAACTAATTTCAGACAACTGGCACAACCTCTCAGGCCTGCTGCACATTTAAGACTCATTGTGATTGGTGGAATTATCATGGATTACTTTGTGAGATGAACTGGTTGAGGAAAGGTTCTGAAAATAACAAAGATCATGAAATCACTAGAGGAAAACTTCAAGTAAAAAATACTTGATAGGATTAGTGTGAACCAAACTGATAATTTCAGGGTCTTGTTTGCCACCTGCGTCAACAAAAATGTGCAATTTGTGCCGACACGTGGAAAATACTGGATTTGTTACCACTAGAAAGGAGATGGTAATGTGTTCCCCTAGTTAGCAGTCTGTATTCATGGTAAATCCTACATGACATGAACGTGGCACTAGACCAAAGAGTGAGACAGAAAGAGGAAGAGGAAGAAAGAGAGACAGAGAAGAGATCAAATCAATGCCAGTGAGCCCAGTGATGCAGACTGTCAATTAGTGAGTCTGACGGTTAAAGTTTAAAGTATTCACAGATGGCGACACACCGCTAATGAACTGCTTCTAGCCTCTAATAAAACGGAAAACAGGACTACTATTGTGTGTGTGTGTGTGTGTGTGTGTGTGTGTGTGTGTGTGTGTGTACCGGTGTTTATGTGTT